>CAUYPK010105668.1:0-34099 GCA_963574355.1 Loris lydekkerianus
AGGACTCGATTCCTTTTACAGTAGTGCCAAAGAAGATGAAATATCTGGGAATTTATCTAACAAAGGACATGAAAGATCTCTATAAAGAGAATTATGAAACTCTGAGAAAAGAAATAGATGAAGATGTTAACAAATGGAAAACCATATCATGCTCATGGCTGGGTATAATCAACATTGTTAAAATGTCCATACTAACCAAAGCAATCTACATATTTAATGCAATCCCTATTAAAGCACCATTGTCATACTTTAAAGATCTTGAAAAAATCATACTTCGTTTTATATGGAATCAGAAAAAACCTCGAATAGCGAATACCTTACTCAGAAATAAGAACAAATGAGGAGGTAACACATTACCAGACTTCAGGCTACACTATAAATCTATAGTGATCAAATCAGCATGGTACTGGCACAAAAACAGAGCAGTAGATTTATGGAACAGAATGGAGAACCAAGAGAGGAACCCAGCTGCTTATAGTCATTTGATCTTAGATAAGCCTATCAAAAATATTCAGTGGGGGAAAGACTCTCTATTTAACAAATGGTGCTCAGTGAACTGGCTGGCGACCTGCAGAAGACTGAAACTGGACCCCAACCTTTCACCATTAACAAAAATTGATTCTCACTGGATAAAAGATTTAAACTTAAGACATGAAACTATAAAAATACTAGAAGAAAGTGCAGGGGAAACACTTGAAGAAATTGGCCTGGGAGAATATTTTGTGAGGAGGACCCCCCCAGGCAATTGAAGCAACACCAAAAATCCATTACTGGGATCTGATCAAATTCAAAAGCTTTTGCACAGCCAAGAGCACGGGAAGTAAAGCAAACAGACAACTTTCAGAATGGGAGAAGATTTTTGCAGGTTATGCTTCTGACAAAGGTCTGAAAACTAGAATCTACAGAGAACTCAAACTAATCAATAAGAAAATAAATAACCCCCTTTCTATGTGGGCAAGAGACTTGAACAAAAACTTCTCTGATGAAGACAGGCACATGGCCTACAAACACATGAAAAAAATGTTCATCATCCTTAATCATCAGAGAAATGCAAATCAAAACCACTTTGAGATATCATCTAACTCCAGTAAGATTAGCCCACATCACAAAATCCCAAAACAACGGATGTTGGCATGGATGCAGAGAGAAGGGAATGCTTCTACACTGCTGGTGGGAATGCAAGCTAATACGACCTTTCTGGAAAGAAGTTTGGAGAACACTCAAGGAACTAAAAGTAGACCTACTGTTCGATCCTATAATTCCTCTACTAGGTACATACCTAGATGATCAAAAATTATTTCACAACAAAGACACTTGCATCAGAATGTTTATTGCATCCAATTCATGATAGCCAAGACATGGAAACAGTCCAAGTGACCATCAGCACAATGAATGGATTAACAAATTGTGGTATATGTACACCATGGAATACTATGCACCCATAAAAAAGATGGAGACTTCGCATCTTTTATGTTTACCTCGATGGAGCTGGAACATATTCTTCTTAGTAAAGTATCTCAAGAATGGGGAAAAAAAGTATCCAATGTACTCAATACTACTATGAAATCAATATATAACCACCTACACACTTACACGAATGGCAAAACATAACTATAGTCCAGAAAGTAGAATGGAAGAGGAGAGAGAGGGGAGGAGAGGGAGGGTATTTGGGGGGACCTCACCTAATGTGCATAATGCTATGGTGTATTTCAAAACTATTAAGAAATGAGTATAATTGTGATGGATATGTTACTTAGTTCAATGTAAACATTTCACATTGTGTATCGAAGCAGTACTCTGAACCCCATAAATGCATCAATGTACAAAGTTATGATTTAATTTAAAAAAAAAAAAAAAAACAGAGCCTCACTCTGTCACCCTGGGTAGACTGCCCTGGCATCATAGCTCACAGCAACCTCAAATCCTTGGGCTCAAGCAATCCTCTTACTTTAGTAGCAACTACCACACCTGGTTAGTTTTTCTATTTTTGGTAGAGACAGGTTCTCCCTCTTGCTAAGGTGGGTCTTGAACTCCTGGGCTCAAGCAATCCACCTACCTCAGCCTCCCAAAGTACTAGATTACAGGAGTGAGCCATTGTGCCCGGCCTCCTAAGAATTTTTTAACCTGACTTCGTTTCATAAAGTTAACAAAAATTGTCTAACACAAAAGCAAAATGAACTGCAAGTCTAATTCAAAACCTCCCTGGTACTCAAAGCAGAAGGATATGTATTCAGTTTTACAACTTATAATTTCTCAAAGTTATAGTCATACCATTTATTCAGAAGAACTATAATGTTACTATTTATAGATCTTTTTTCTTAAATTAAAATCTGCTAAAAAAGAAAAATAACTCAATTTTGTTATCTCCATAAGTAGTACCAAATTACTAATATGTTGTTACAAAGAATCACTTATAAGTTAATTATTTTCCACATGCGATGTTACAAATATTAGCTATGTTCCAGAATTTTCAAAAATACTTCGATGCTGTAGCCTGGAATTGTGGTGGGTGCCTATAGTCCAGCTACTTGGTATTGGGAGGCTGATGCAAGAGAATTGCTTAGGCCCAAGAGTTTGAGGTTGTTGTGAGTTGTGACGCCAGGGTACTCTACCAAGTGACATATAGTGAGACTCTGTCTCAAAAAAAAAAAAAAAACCTTGATGCTTACTATTAATCCTTATTAAAGCTTGATAATTTAGTCAAGGTAAATTTTAATTACTGATTTGAGAGAAAAAAACATGGAAAACCATGCAGTCCCTGACTTAGCAGTAATCCTGATAGTTTAGGAACTATTTCTCACTCTAAGCTTTTGATTCATGATAGGTATGATGCCACAGGACTTAAGAATCCCATCCCCTTTAAGGAAAGGGTCAGCAATTCCAGGGAGTAAACTGTCCATAAATTGAAAAATACCTACATTGAAACTTCTTGTTAACAAATGTTTAAAAGAAACATTACATTGCTCTTTGACCAAGAAAATAATTAGCTTTCAATAATAAATTTATAATAGATCTTCGTGTACTTTATAATGAACATTTATTCAGGGTATGTGGCAGGCGCCTGTAATCCCAGCTACTTGGGAAGCTGAGGCAAGAGAATCGCTTAAGCCCAAGAGTTTGAGGTTGCTGTGAGCTGTGACTCCACAGCACTCTATTAAGGGCAACATAGTAAGACTCTGTCTCCAAAAAAAAATTTTTTTTACTCAGGATAATTTATCCTTTGTCTTTAAACTTACACTGAAATTCAATCACCTTCAGTCTGATTCAAATTTAGGTCAATATTAATTAACATTCTATCTACCAAAATAGATGTCTCAGTTAACTGAAGGAGATTTTCTCTTTAGATAAATCTTTTGGCTGATTCATTTGTTGATTCTTGCTTCTTCTAGATATGCTGTCAATCACATTACTACTATGGATTTGCTTCCTCTCGTAGGCCCAACCCTAGCCCTCTTCCTTCAATGACTCTCTGGATGCAGCCAAGGTCCAGTTCTCAATGATCAGTGTCTCCTCCCAAATTTCACATTTACCTAATGGTTCCCCAGGAAGGATGTATAATGCTGTGAAAGCTTATTTTAAAATTGGTCCACTTAGACAATCCACTGAGAAACAGAAAGAAGATATTAAGAAGTCTACATTATTGTTAATCTGCAAAAACCCAGAATTAGTTTAACAAATTAATACAACTGGCACTAACACCTATCCTGTTTCTATGTCCATCTGTCAAGTGTCACAAATAGTCCTGGATATATAAGAAAAGAGGTGATGAATCCCATGATATGAAGAGGAATATTCACTTACACAGAACTGACATTTTACAATTTTTATGTGTCTAATCAAGCTGAAGAACGGTTTTATATTATTTCAAGAGAATCTTTTACATTCTGGAAAAAAGCCATGAAAATCTATTACACCAAAGAGACTTTTGGGATCTTGTGACAAAGTACTTTGAAGTGTTTTTGAACCTAAAGAGGAATTACATATTTTCTTTTACAAAAAGACAGCAATGGGGCTCAGAAACAAATAACCTCAAAATAGGGGGCCATGGCTTGCTAAAGTGAAGGAGCAGGCAGACTCAAGGTCTTTAACTCAGCCCATCACTTCCACCACCAACTCTCCCAAAGCCAGGATACCAGGCCCTAAATTTCCTTTATCTGCCTGAAGTCCAAACCCAACAAAACAAACAACTGTCTTTTAATTGCTCTCCCAGTAAAAGAGAATGCAATCATATCCATCAGACTCTTTCATACCCAGCTCAGGCTCATTCAGACTCCAATGAGAACTATTTACAAGTTAATCTCTGTTCCCAGATTCATTAAAGTATTCCCTAGTAATACTTTATTGCCACTCAACAGAACTCCCCTCTTCCATAACAGTTTTCCAAGGCTTCAGAACCTCACTGGAGAGTAATCAATCACTCAGCTGTTCTCCCCATGTATACTTTAACAAAATTTGTATTCTTGGCTCGGCGCTGAAGCACAATGGTTACGGCGCCAGCCACATACACTAAAGGTGGCAGTTTTGAACCCACCCTAGGCCAGCTAACCAACAATGACAACTGAACAAAAAATAGCCGGGCCTACTTGGGAGGCTGAGGCAAGAGAACTGCTTAAGCCCAAGAGTTTGAGGTTGTTGTGAGCTATGACACCACGGCACTCTACCAAGGGTGACATAGTGAGACTCCGTCTCAAAAAAAAAAAAACAGAATTTGTATTCTCGTTCTCCAACTAATCCATCTTTTGTGAGTTGATTTTGTAGCAAAACTTCAGAGGGTGAAGGAGAAGTTTTTCCTAATCTCCCACAAGGGGTATTCCAAAATTGCTATCCTTTTCTTACTGGGAAGGAGATTGTAGTTTGAGCTTAATTTTTTTTTTTTTTTATAGACAGTGTCTCATTCAGTTGCCCAGGTAGATATACTGGCATCATCATAGCTCACCGCAACCTCAAACTCCTGGGCTCAAGGGATCCTCTTGGCCCAGAAGCTGGGTTTACAGGCACATTCTACCCATGCCTGGCTGATTTTGCTATATTTTTTAGAGACAGGGTCTTGCTCTTGCACAGGCTGGTCTGGAACTCCTTTTTGGCCTCAAGTAATGCTACAGCCTTGGAGTCCCAAAATGCTAGGAATACAGGAGTGAGCCACTGAACCCAGCCTAGAATTTTTTTTTTAATTTGCTTTTTTTGGGTAAAGAAACAGGGTCTCATTATGCTACCCTGGCTGTAGTGCAGTGGTGATTCACAGACTGCAACGTAGCATACTACAGCCTCAAACTCCTGGGATCAGCCTCCCAAGTAGCTGAGGCTACAGACTCATGCAGAATTTTTTTGTTGTTGTTGTTAAATAACCACAATCTGAAAATGTTTTAACAATAAGGTAGAGAGTAATTGCTTATGGAAAAAAACACCCTTTTTCTGGACAGAGAACATTTTGAAAAGATAGTTTGGAAACATTTTCATTATTTGTTACCCCCAAATTATTAATAATCTATTTAAAAAAGAAAAGAAAACCTGTACATCTGTGCACTGGAAAAAAACTCAGAAATAGAATTTACCTTCATTGAAATTCTTCCAAAAGAAGAGTTTTGATGAAATTTGCACCTACTTGTTAAAATATAAAAATACAACAGCATCTATTAATTTACAAAACAACCGACAGTGAGATAATGGAAATTTACTATTTAAATTCCAACAGAAAGTTTGCTTAACTGAAATTGGAAAAAAAATTGTATAATCATTAAGAGCATCCAACAATTAAGTTTTTAATAAATATGAGTCATTAAAACTAACTTGGACAGAAACTCAGACTTTAAGTAGGTATAAGTTTCCAAACTTTCAGATACAAGACTGGGCAAGGTGGCTCATGCCTGTAATCCTAGCACTCTGGGAGGCCAAGCTGGTGGATTGCTTGAGCTCAAGAGTTCCACATCAGCCTAAGAAAGAGTGATGCCTCAACCCTTAAAAAAAGAAAGAGAGAGATTGCTTGAGCCCAAGAGTTGGAGGTTGCTGTGAGCTATGAAGGCACTCTACCCATGGTGACATCTTGAGACTCTATCTACAAAAAAAAAAAAAAAAAAAACTTTCAGATACAGGAGAGTACAGTGGCTCACACCTGTACTCCTAGCGCTCTGAGAGGCCTAGGCAGGAGGATCTCTTGAGCTCAGAAGTATGAGATGAACCTGAGCAAGAAAGACCCCATCTCTACTAAAAAATAGAAAAATTAGCCAGGTGTTTTGGCCAGTGCCTGTAGTCTCAGCTACCTCTGAGGTTGAGGGAGGAAGATCACTTGAACCCTGGAGAGTGAGGTTGCTGTGCTCTATGATGATGCCACAGCACTCTAGCCAGGATGACAAAGAGAGACTATGTCTCAAAACAAAGAAACAAACCAAATCCAATCCTTTCAGATACAGGGTGGCCAAAAAGTTCTTTTACAAATTGCATAATGAAGTAGATTCAAACACTCTTCTCTGACTAAAAACAAGCTTGAACATTATTACTTTGTAATGTTTTGACCTCAGACTGAAGAGGAAGGTGGGGTGGTGGAGTATCTCTTTATGGAGAGAAGTCCAAGGCCTCTTTGAAAGTAACAAGAAAATGAGGTAACTATGTAAAGGTCCAGAGGAAGGACATGCAGAGAACAAGGAACACACAAAACCCTTAAGGAGACATTCTTTCCGCTGTAAAAGAACACAATGAAGCAAAAGTCAGGGACACTGAAAGCAAAAGGACAAAATCATGAAATACAATTATGGGCACCAATCCAACTTATTCTATTTTTAGTAGAGACAGTATCTCATTTACAGGGCAGCAAATCGAAGGAGGGAGGCAAACCAAATTCATATTATTAAAAAAACACTAGCTGTTCCACATACATTGACTGCATATGGTAGGAGGGAGGGTTAGGATGCCTCTTGCAAATATACGAGGTGCTCAACATTTATTACTACTAGAAAAAGACAAAGTTAGCATTCTATTATTTACAATCGACAGCTGTCAATCCGTTAAAGATGAATATATTTTTAAAGACTTCACAATTTTGCCACTGTAACTAGGTTCCATCACTGAGACAGTAAAATCATTACGAAAAGGCCTAGTGTGGTAGCTCACACCTGTAATCCCAGCACTCGGGGAGGCTGAGCCGGGTGGACCCGCCTGAGCTCAGAAGTTCGAGACTACCCTGACCAAGAGCGAGATCCCGTCTCTACTAAAAATAGAAAAAGTTGGCTCAGCGCCCATAGCTCAGTGGGTAGGGCGCCAGCCACATACACTGAGGCCGGCGGGTTGTAACCCGGCCTGGGTCAGCTAAAATCAACAATGACAACTACAACAAACAACAAAAAAAAATAGCCAGGCCTTGTGGCGGGCACCTGTAGTCCCCAGCTACTTGGGAGGCTGAGGCAAGAGAATCGCGTTAGCCCAAGAGCTGGAGGTTGCTGTGACCTGTGACGCCACGGCACTCTACCCAGAGCGACATAGTGATTCTATGTGTCAAAAAAAAAAAAGAAAATCATATACTTTACCTATTGAGTTAACAGTGAACGGGCAAAAATCAAAGACGGAGCTCTAACAAATAAGCACAGACAGAGGAAGCAGAAAAGCTGGTATGCAGTTTTAGAATTTAAAAGGAAAACCTTAAGCAATAACAAATTTAGGGCATCTGGTGCTGTTTTCGCCTTACTAAATACCGATAAGGACTAAATGGAATAACAAAACACACCAGGGAGCACAAGGGTGAGGGCAGAATTCCCCCTCAAAAGTTGCCAAACCACAGTTCGCAGAACTTCTCGTCCAGACTAAAATTTACTCTGATTCAGGGGGTGATTCGGGCCTGGGGGGCTCGGTGACAACCACCCCGAGCGGAGGCTCTCGGAGCTGCCGACCGGGAAGGCGGCGGGGGCTGGGCTGGAAGGGCAAGCAGGGCTGCGGTCTCTGGAGAAACACCTCGGGAGAAAGGGGAGCCCAGGGCGCGCGGGCCTGACCGGCGGGCGCGGGCCGCCTCCTCACCTCGAAACTGGGATGCTGCGGCTCCTCCCCGTACTCCAGCCGCGGCGACTCCTGCTGCCCGGGAGCCACGGCCTCGCCGCTACTCTCTTTGCTCTGTGGAGCCTCCATGCCGGCTGTCACGCCAGAAAATAGCTACCGACGCAAGACTCTCGCTCACTCTCACTCTGCCAAGCCGGAAAGTCTCGCCTTTCTGGGTTGAAAAATTACCGGGCTCGCGTTCCCGCGGCGGTGGCCACACAAACTCATGCGGACACCTCCCACTTCCGGGAACGTCCGGCGTCCAGACGCCGCGCAGGCGCAGTAGGTCGGCGTGCGGAACGCGAGCGCAGCTGCCTGGGAGGAGAGAGGAAGACTCCGAGGGAGGCGCGCGCGGGATAAACGGGGCGTGCCGCGGCCTGAGGCGAGAGGTGAGGGGGAAGCTTCGCGCGCGTCACTACACTTCCACAAGGATAGATGGTTCCATCGGTATTTCTTGAGAAGGAAAAGGAAAAAGGTTACAGAGAAAGATACTTTTTAACCCTAACAACACGCATAAAACAATTTACATTTTTATAAGGAACCTATGAGACTTCTACTTCTGCGCAAGAAGAGAAAGTGGATCCGGACTTAGTGTCCCGACTGATACAATTATACGAAACAACTCTTTTCAGATACTGGACAACAAGCAGCTCTGGACTATTTCATCTGAGAGAAGAGAAATAAGACTTCTCTTTCACCCCGACTTTCTGCCTAGAGGCAATTTCCAGTCTCTGGTGCAGGGAAGGGAAATTCAAACAGAGACCCAGGGTCTCACTGATTGAGAAGGTGGAGATCGGAGTTAAGGGAGTTGGAAGCCAAGTTGGTTGGAATTTATGGGGCAGAGTTCTGGAGAGAAGAGAAGGAACGTGGAAGAAAAGCTTCAAAAATCTCCCTAGAAGGAGTGCCCTTGAATCTTTAACCGGAAAAAAAAAAAAAAAAAAAAAAAGTGAAACTCCACAAGGCCAGGAGAGAATAATTATTGGGGAGGAGTGAGCGATACAATTAGAAGAGCTTGCTCAAAACTAAGAACCATTCAAGTTCCTGTCAACCAGGATGGAGAGACTTTGTTGAATACATACAGTGTGTACAGTGGCGATCCCAGAAGTGTCACACCCTAGTAATGGGGTAAAGGAGCCCAAGACTGTATGATGGCAGCCACTGTTATCCTGAGTAACCAATACTTTAAGGGTGCTGCTGGACAGGCCCTCCCAGGGCCAGATGAGCTCATGTGCTACTACCTGGAGTTGTTTATTCACTTATGAGACTATTGTCATAAAGTTAGGAGACTGGACACTCCAAGGTCTATGGTGAAAGTCACTTAGTATTAGGGACTATTGATTTAGTCTAGAGTAGGAACACTTTGCTGATGCTTTATTTTACTTAAAGAGTCTAAAAGTAACAAAAGGAAACAGGAGAGCAGAGCAGTTCTTTGAGGAAATATCATTACTCTATCATTCTGCTCTCCAGAATTGCTGGCTTTTCTGTAAATAAAGTGAAGTTGTTGATTTCTCATCTGCTTCTCTGGTTGATTGACCTGGGTAACAGGTGGACAGACTCCTTGGTCCGGTAACATGTAGAACCCAGAGTAAAAGTTACCGTAGACTCTTCAAAAGCTTTAAAACAGGCCAGGCACAGTGGCTTACACCTGTAATCCTAGCACTTTTGGAGGCCAAGGTTGGTAGATTGCCTGAGCTCAGGAGTTTCAGACCCCAGCCTGAGCAAGAGCAAGACCCTGTCTGTCTGAAAATAGAAAAAAAGGAGATTGGCATTGTAGTGGGCACCTGTAGTTCCAGCTTCTTGGGAGGCTGGGGCAGGAGGATAGCTTGGAACCCAAAAGTTTGAGGTTGCTGTGAGTTATGACACCACAGCATTCTACCCAAGGTGACAGAGTGAGACTCTTGTCTCCAAAAAGAAAAAAAAAGTTGAGGCTCACCCCCATAGCACAGTGGTTACAGCGCCAGCCGCATACATTAAGGCAGGCGTGTTCAAACCCAGCCTAGGCCAGCTAAACAACAATGACAACTGCAACAAAAAAATAGCAGGGTGCCTGTAGTCCCAGCTACTTGGGAGGCTGAGGCAAGAGAATTGCTTAAGCCCAAGAGTTTGAGGTTACTGTGAGCTGTGACACTACAGCACTCTACAGAGGGCAGCATAGTGAGTCTCTGTCTCAAAAAGAAGGAAAAAAAGTTGAGAGAGATGGAGTAGGCAATCTGCTCTTTAAAAAAAAAAAAAAAAAAAAAGCTTTAAAAGAAGCCCTGTGTGGTACTCATCTATAGTCCAAGCTATTTGGGAGGCTGAGGCAGGAAGAATGCTTGAGCCCAGGAGTTGGAGGTGGCAGTGAGCTATGATCAGGCCACTGCACTCTGGCCTGGGTGACAGCTGGACCTGGTCTCAAAGGAAAAAAAAAAAATTCTGTAAAAGGATCATACTGTTCAGGAAGTAACATAACTGCCTGCCAGAACAAAGTCGAATTGTTTGGAGCACCTTTGACATAAGTAACTCCATCTTAAAAAAGACTTCATCTTATATTTTAAAGGGCATTATGCTAAAAGGGACCAGATGTTTGCCTGATAGATGGAAACTACACCCAACTAGACCAAGGCATAACTGTTACATTATGCCCTCACCATAGGACTCAGGGACTTTAAAAAGAGGAGGATTGCACCAGTTTGACAAAGCTGTCTCAATAGATAACATCTTACTGTGACTCCAAATCAGCACCCAGCATCTACTGCCAAAGGCTCTACTCAAAGACTCTTCCCTTCCCAAATCAAGGACTGTGCCTTGTAAGACTGATGACTATCCAGATCAGCCCAGGACATTCTTCTTGTCCACATTACTCTCCTTGGACTCATTCATTAAACTCCTTCCCTATTTACTTTTCTCGTGATGTTACATGTTACATGTGAACATTTTAATCTATAACATTTATATATTGATTAAGTATAGTATTATATACTATGTGTGGTTTGAAATATTGACTGACTTGTCAATTGTCTTAAGCCTATGCTCACTACTCTGACTATTGAGTGAATGGGTAGTGCTATGGAGAATGGCTTCCTTGCGAACTCCGTGTAGCTCATGTCTTTATGATTGAATATGCATCAAAAGAAGTCTGACCTTGTGGAATGACACAAACGTTTATAGACCTACTTATGTCTCTGACTTTGCACCACTCGTAACTCTAATACTCCCTAAAAGATTAAAGTAAAATCCAGAATTTATCAGCATTAAATTAAAAATATCAAGGATCCAAGGAAAAATTAAGATATGCCAAGTTATAAGAAAATATAAGTTCAACAGAAATATATCCAGAAATAATAAAAATGATGGAAGTAACAGACAAGGACTTTAAATATCTATTATATTAGCAAATGTGATCATTATGCTCCAGGTATTAAAGGAAAAAAAACTGGCGAGATTTTTAAAAAAGAAGCAAATACAATTTCTTGGAGTGAAAAATATAACTGAAATAAAAATTTCTCTGGATAGGATTGATAGTACATTAGGCACTGCAGAAATAAGAAGATTAATTAATTTGAAGACATAGCAATAGAAACAATACAAAATGACACACAGAGAGGAAAAAGACTGAAAAAAATTAATGCCACCTCAGTTACATATGGGACAATGTAAAGACACTTAATATGTAATTGTAACCCCAGAAAACGGTGGGGATGGACAAACAAGTTTAATATTTGATGAAACTATAAACTACAGATTTGAGAAGGTCAAAGAAGCCTAGGTAGTACAAACATAAAGAAAAATATATCAGGGCACATCATAATGACATTGGTGAAAAATAGTAACAAAGAGAAAAAATTAAAAGCAGTTAGGGTGAGGGAGAAAAACAATACAGAAAAACAATAATGAGAATTTCCATAGACTTCTCATTAGAGATTATACAAGCCATAAGAACATGAAATGATAACTTTAAAATTAAAAAAAAAAAAAATCCTAATTGCAAACCTGCTAACCCAGATTCTGTGCTCATCAGGATAAAACAAAAACTTTTTCAGACAAGCTCAGGAAACCCACATCCTGGGAAGGGCACAATATCCCAGGATTAAGTTGCTATCAGTGATAGATCTGTGTATTGTGAGATAATAAGGTTAGTGAGTTACTCTAGGCCACACTAAGTATGTGACCTTCGTAGAGCAGAATCTCATTTGTTGCGAAGCCATTTCCCATCATTGCCAGATACCACAGGTTGTATATTTAGTTCCACGTGTTTAGGCTATATCTGAGCATCCTGCTCTGCTCTAGAGGTCTGTGGCCTCTACATATGCCCGTGCCACACTGTTTATATTGCTCAGCTCTGCAATATGTCTTAATACCTCATTAAACAATTTCTTCCTCTTTATTCTTTATTCAAGACTGATTATAGCTATTTGTAGAATTTTAGTCTTTCATATACATTTCAGGACAAAGTTGTTGGTCCTCAAAAAAACCAATATAAAGTTTCATTAAGATTGAATTTACTTAGTCCCAGCTACTCGAGAGGCTGAGGCAAGAGAATCGCCTAAGCCCAGGAACTGAAGGTTGCTTTGAGCTGTGTGATGCCACGGCACTTTACCAAGGGCGATAAAGTGAGACTCTGTCTCTACCCAAAAAAAGTGATGCTATCTTATGAGAAAAGTTAAGAATCCTTACAACTACCATCTATGTGGAAAAGTTAAGAAAGCAAACAGGAGCCAGTGACTATTCTCAAGCAAACAAGGGGAAAGCAGCTGATTATTATTATCATTTTAACCAAGCTTGTTCCTTTACTGAGTTTGGGGACCCTTTAATTCTCACCTTGCAACCCTTCATGAATTTGTAAGGGCAGTTTCACTACCTTCTCAAGAATCTTAAATTTTCTATTATCCCTTCTCTATTCTCTGTCTTTGATCTTTTCCTTGCTGATAGACCTTTCCTTTTGGTATTGAAGTGGGTTGAATTCAAAAATTGTCATCTTAAAAAGCCAAGCCAAACACAACACCCTCCTCAACCCCAGAACTCCTATGGCTGCTCTATCATGTTTGTTTTGTGTGTGTGTGTGTGCATTAGTGCTAGACCTTTTGAAAGAATTATGTTTTTTTCACATATGTACTCACTATTAAATCTACCCTAATTTCAATTCTACCCCACAATCCACTGACAACACTTACTTCTCCACTGAGGTCACCAGCTGGTGGTTATGTCCAGTAAGCTCTTATCAGGGTTCATCAACTTGACCTTTCAAATGGCCTCCAGCATTGGTGGTTACCCTTTCTTTACTGAAACATTCTCTTTGGTATCCATGACAGCACACTTTCCAGCTTCCTTCCTTTTTCTCTGGCCATTTCTTCTCAACCTACCTGGTCAGTTCCCCTCTTATATCCAATGATTTAATTCAGCAATTCCTTCAGAACTGGTTCTAAGGCCCTCTTTTTTGATATTTTTTTTCATAGTGTAGACTTCTACCCTAGGTGACTCCATTCCTCTAGCTTACTTACCATCGACTTGGCAATAACTCCAAAATTTGTTTCAATCCAAGGTCTTTATTCTGAGCACCAGATCTACATAACTAGCTGCTATTCACAAACACCCCAAACTCAGCCTATCTAGAAGTGAAATCATCATCTTCCCAAGCCAAACTGGCCACTTCTCCAGTGGGTTATTTATTTATTTATTTATTTATTTATTTATTTTAATGCAGCTCTACAAATTGTGACCAGTTTCATAACAAAACTCAAAGGAGTTTCTAGTGTTCACATCAGAACTGGAGGCAGCTAAGTGGCCTTGACTGGATAGGTCTTCAAACAGTGAGTGTTAGCTCCAGTGGCCTCACAACAGCAGTCTTAGAAAAAGTGGAGAAGAGACAGAGCAGTCTCAATACAAACTGCTGAACAGAACTTTGTAATCCTGTGTACACTGATACAATTTCTTTGAGTTTTTCCCAGGAAAGAACAGAATGTCCTTGCAGCCTCAAGATAACTACAGTGCCTTACTCTACTAGAATGTCCAGAGAAAGCTCAGATAAGTGATATGTTACCACAGATTGTGACCAAGAGCCACTGAGCCTGCACAAAAGGCTGAAAGAATGAACAGTATTAACCCCCAGCTCATAATACTAAAATCCCCACCCTGGGGAGGGGTTTCCCCACCATATTCTGTTCATGGGATGTATGCACTATCATGATTCCCCACTGCACTTGCATGCCCTGCATCCACCCCAAACATACAAAGGGGTACGCTCTCTCTGTTAACAAACCCACAAAGGGGGGGTTCCCTGTTGCTCGCCGCACAGGAAGCCAATTCTGAGATGAAGATAGTGAAGGAAGAAAGGATTTATTTAAGAGGATGCATCAACTGGGAGTGGGAGACACAAACTACCTCAAATCCACCTCCCAGATTAGTAGGGTTAAGGGGGTTTTATGGAGGTGAAAATGAATAATACATGGAATGTATGCCTGTGTGTTTCGGTGGAGTGCAGGGCACACAAGTGCAGTGAGGAATCATGCTAGTGCATGCATCCCATGAACAGAAAATGGTGGGCAAATCCTTCCCCAGGGTGGGAATTTTAGTATTATAAGGATCTAGGGGTTAATACTGTTCATTCTTTCAGCCTTGTGTGCAGGCTCAGTGGCTCTTGGTCACAATCTGTGGTGGCTTATTGCTTATCTTGACTTTCTCCAGATATTCTGGTAGAGACTGTAGTTATCTCAGGGCTGCAAGGAGGTGTTGCTGTTGAACAACTCAAAGAAATCGTATCAGTGTACAGAGAATTACAAAGTTCTGTTCAGCAGTCTGACTGAGACCTCTCTGTCTCTTCTCCACGTTTTCTAAGACTGCTGTTGCGAGGCCACTGGAGCTGAGAGAACACTCACTGTTTCATCCCTGTCCAGTCAAGACCACTTAGCTACCTGCGTCAGTTCTGATGTGAACACTAGAAACTCCTTTTGAATATAAGAGAGCTGAGACACTAGAGAATTGTAAAATTTTGTTATGAAACAAGTCACAGTTTCCCCCTTTGTCTTTTGTTCATTTCTCAATCCTGGGGAATCTGGGCGTCAATCAATCTGGCTACTTCCTGTCAGAGTGGGGCAAAGTTGGGGTTCAAGTAATGAAAGTTTTGATCCTATTGTTGAAAATTTTCTCTGGCCATGGGTGAATTATTAAAGGTTGCTAGCATCATTACCAGTTTCTGCTTGCTGTTTTGAAATAACATCATAGTCCACATTTAATTATTATATGGGTTATAAAGTAAATTAAGAAAATTAGTAGTAAGAGGGAAAGCTCAAGCTTTAAGATTCCAGAAAGAATAGAGTGCCATTTGGAGGAATCCATGAAAACAGATTTGAGAACCAATCTTCTAATTCTAGGTCATTTCTGTCAACTTATTGTAACCATAAAGCTTGTTGTCTGATTTTATTAACAGTGTTTTTACTTCTGTGGAGGTATTTATATAAATAAGTACAGCACGAAGAGTTGGCTATAATACAAACACCTCCTTGTTCTGCTAAAATATAGTCAAGAGCCATGTGATTATCAAGAACTACTTGAGCTAAGAGTTTAAGGATTTCTGTTGTGCAGTTATTGCTAATGCAGTCTCATTGGCAGTTGATTTTAAAATTATGAATAGGTTGTGAAGCACATGTTGGTGGGCTGCCACTCCCCACCAGGGAAGAAGAATGTACCTGAAAAAATAGCCGTCCTTATCTGGGATTCCTCCTGGAAGATACTGCTTTGGGGCTTGCCAGATGGAGTCGCTATCTAAAATTCCCCTGGTTACTCTTGAAAGCACTTTTAGGGATTCAGTTCAATGAGCTACTTCAGATCTATTATGGACTCAGAAAGGGATAGTTAGAAACTCAACAAACAAGTGCTTCTCGTTGCTCAGCTGTTTGAACAATCGTAAGCCCAAGGGGTTCCTTCTTCTCCTCCATAGAAAAAGATATATCCAAGGGCTGCACACAGAGCACCTTCTCCTGTTGGAAGGTTTGTAGAGTCATTCTTGGGCAACATCAGGGTTAGATTCTTAAACCAATGGTCTCTATGAGAGAGTTTGTCTTGTCCTTCTAGACGTTGACAAGCTTTTAGTTTCTCAAAGCTTTGGGAGATACATTCTTCGTTGGTGTATTATAGCACAAATAAGGGTTCTGTAATCTGTGTTAAAATAGTTAAAACATTTTTTGTAAGATAATCTAGAGAGGATGGTGCAGAAAAGACAGTGATAGATGAATTTTTATAATTGGTGGTTGATTCGGTGAGACCCATTGCCCCACAAAAGATACACTGTGAGAGTATGGGTTACCTTCGCCACTTTGCACATAATATCTGATTATGGGCTCTGTAAGAAAGATGCATGGGACTTCTGAGTGTGGAATTATTAGTTGTACCCTGTAGGTGACTCAGGAAATGGGCTTTTGTAAGTTCAAGGTAGAGGAGGAAATTGTATATAGGGACAACTATAGTGTCAGAAAGGTTTTGTGCCACATGAGGTTTGGGATGACAAACCTAGCAGTGAGAGAAGTTAGCAGAAGATGCAATCGTTTGAGAAATTCTGACTAAAGAGTTTTCTCACCAGGCAAACAAAGTCCTCAAAGAGCACATGAACTGTATAGAACAGCAGTTCTCAATCTGTGGGTCGCAACCCACGGGAACTGTATTAAAGGGTTGCAGCATTAGGAAGGTTGAGAACATACAACTTCATGCTACTTATCTCTCTCTTTTTTTTTTTTAATGAAAGAGAAACTTCAGGTCTTCTGGAGGCTCACAAGCCTACAGGTCCTTCAGTCTCTGTGAGGATGATGAACTCTGACATGGTGGGGTCTTCAATAGAGATGCTTCTTTTATTTGAGTGTGATGAATCCACAGCTTAACTCTTGCAAGTTTAACTGATGAATGGGTTGTCAGAAGCACCTCAAATGGGCCAACCCCCTGTGGCTGCAGTTGGTCTTCAGGATGCTGTTTTCTCCAGGTTTTCAGTAGCACCTTGTCTCCTGGCTTTGTGGAATGCAGGAGCATAATCCAGTTGGAAACTGAAGCCTGTTGGAAGCAAATGTAGAAATACTAGTTAGGCTGGTGGGAATGCAAGCTAATATGACCTTTTTAGAAAGAAGTTTGGAGAATACTCAAGGAACTAAAAGTAGACCTACCATTCAATCCTGCCATTCTTCTACTAGGTATATGCCCAGATGATCAAAAATCATTTTACAACAAAGACATTTGCACCAGAATGTTTATTGTAGCCCAATTTATAATTGCCAAGAAATGGAAACAGCCCCAGTGCCCATTGGCCCATGAATGGATCAACAAATTGTGGTATATGTACACTATGGAATACTATTTAGCCATAAAAAAGACGGAGCCTTCACATCTTTCATGTTTACCTGGATGGAGCTGGAGCATATTCTTCTTAGTAAAGTATCTCAAGAATGGGAAAAAAAGTATTCAATGTACTTAATACTACTATGAAATCAATATATAATCACCTACACATTCATACAAATGGTAAGACAGAACTATAGTCCAGAAAGTAGAAGGGAAGAGACAGAGGGGAGGAGAAGGGAGAGGCTGGAGGAGGGAGGGTATTTTGGGGGACCTCACCTAATGTGTGTGATGCAATAGTACATTTCAAAACTATTAGAAAAGAGTATAATTGTCTTACCACAACAAATAAGTCAGCAAGTTGATGGTTGTGTTAATCATTTCAATGTAAGCATTTCATATTGTATATCAAATCAGTACACTGAACCCCATAAATGCATCAATATACACAGTTATGATTTAATAAAAAATAAATATATAAATAAATACTAGTTAGCATATTACCAGGTTGTTTTACATATGAGCAAGCCTCCATCTCTTGGGGCAGACAATCACCAGGGGAGCCCTGCATGGAAGCTTTTAGGAATGGTCTTCCATATAATATTTGAAAGGGGCTAAGCCAACTTAACTTCTGGGGGTCACCCAAATTCTCAACAGGGCAAGGAATAATGCTTTATCCCAAGTTAAATTGGTTTCTTGACAAATTTTGTAGAGAGCCCTTTTTAAAGTCCTTTTCATTCATTCAATTTTCCCTGAAGATTGAGGTCTCCATGATGAATGCAGTTTCCAATCAATGTCCAAAATTCTTAATATTTCTTGTGTGATTTTGGCAACAAATGCTGTTCTATTATCACTTTGAAAAGTTGATGGAAGTCCAAACCTAGGAATAATTTCCTTTAGGAGAGCCTTGTTGACTTCTGATGCTCGTTCGTCCTGGTGGGGTAAGCTTCAACCTATCCTGAAAAGTGTCAACAAAGACCTGCTAGTAACAAAAATTTCCAGGGACTTGTGGCATCATGGTAAAATGTTTCCCAGTCTTCTCCTGGGAAACAGCCTCTCCATTGTGTCCTTCCTTTAGGAATGGTTGTGAATCTCCGGGAGGCTTTGGGTTATTCCATAAGCATATAGTGCAGCTATCAATTGCTGTTTGAATAGTTCTTTGTAAGTGGGGCCCAGACACATCAGGCTGTATCCACTGTAAGGTGACATGTCATCCAAAATGAGTACTTTCATGAATCTGCTCTAGCACTGCTCTGACAAGGGTTTCAGGAAGGAGGACCTTCCCTTCCACGTCTGCGAGCCACTTTTGATTATTATACATTGAGAACCCCCATTCTTTAGCTCATTATAGATCTTTTTCAGAATACTGGGGATCATGTTTAGCTAGCTAAATAGAGGGAATTCAAGTCAACTGACCAGCAGTTAGCCAATATCCCCTCTTTTATTCTAGTAGGGATAACACGTCATGTGCTGTATGAATAGTTACAGGTTGCCCAAGTGTAAACTTTTCAGCATCTTATAACTTATACAAGTAGCAACAATTGTTCTCAAACATGTGGGCCATCCTTTTTGTTTAGAGAAACAGGCCACAGGTTGCTTATGAGTCCATAAAGTTTGGTCTTAAGTTTGAGTTAATACCCCCAGTCCTATTCCTTGTCTTTCTTAGATGAACGGATCAAAAGGTTTATGCAAGTCCAGGATGCCAGAGCAGTCATAAATTTTTCTTTAATAGTCAGAAAAGCCTTTTGACATTCTCCTGTCCAATTAGGAGAATGTAAAAATGTCCTCTCCCTTTAGGGCTTCATAGAGGGGTTTGGCTATTAGGCCAAAGCTAGGAATCCAGATCCGACAAAATCCTGCCATGCCTAGGAATCCTCACAGTTGCTTTCAAGTAGTAGGAACTACTTCACTGTTTATAGCCTCCCTTCGACCTGGGAGGAGGTTCTGGGTCCCCTAGGACAATTCAAATCCCAAATATTTCACAGTGGGCAGTGAGATCTGGGCCTTTTTCTGGGATGCTTTATATCCTTGTCTAACTAGGAAATTAAGCAGAATTACAGCATGTTGTCTTGATTCAGCTTCATTCTCACTTGCAATTAGAATGTCATCTATAGGCTCGGCGCCTGTGGCTCAAGTGGCTAAGGCACCAGCCACATACACCTGAGCTAGCAGGTTCAAATCCAGCCCAGGGCCTGCCAAACAACAATGATGGCTGCAATCAAAAAATGGCCAGGTGATGTGGTGGGTGCCTGTAGTCCCAGCTACTTGGGAGATGGAGGCAGGAGAATTGCTTGAGCTCAGAAGTTGGAGGTTGCTGTGAGCTGTGATGCCACTTCACTCTACCCAGGGTGACAGCTTGAGGCTCTGTCTCAAAAAAAAAAAGAAAAAAAAAAAAAAAAAAGAATGTCATCGATATATTATGAAATTACTCCTTTTTAAAAATTTACTTTTCTCAGGTCTCTTGCAAGAATTTCTCCAAAGATGGTCAGAGAAAGATGGTCAGAGAGTTTTTAAATCCCTGGAGGAGGATGGTCAGAAAGTACTGGCATTTAGTTTTTGTATTTAAATCCTCCCATTCAGGCTTGGCACCCATAGCACAGTGGTTAGGGTGCTGGCCACATACACTGAGGCTGGTGGGTTCGAACCTGGCCTAGGCCTGCTAAACAACGATGACATCTGCAACAAAAAAATAGCCAGGCATTGTAGTGGGCACCTGTAGTCTCAGCTACTTGGGAGGCTGAGGCAAGAGAAATCACTTAAGCCCAAGAGTTTGAGGTTGCTGTGAGCTGTGACTTTACTGAGGGCAATATAGTGAGACTCTGTCTCAAAACAAAACAAAACAAAACAAAAAAAATCCTCCCATTCAAAGGCTAAGAGTTCTTGTGAATCAGCAGCAAGGGGAATGCAAAAGAAGGCATTTTTAAAGTCTAATACTGTGAACCAAGAAAAAAACCAAGTTTATTACCTATAAACCAGGTAAGAATTAGGCACCACTGGATGAATGTCTTGTACTATTTGGTTTATGGCTATTATGTCCTAAAACAAACTGATATTCTTGTGTTGCCAGATTTTTTAACTGGTAGAATGGGAGTATTATAAGGAGAACGGCAAGGTTGGAGAGGTCCATATTCTAAAAATGCCACTGCTGGAGGCACCTGTAGCTCAGTCGGCAGGGCACCGGCCACATACACCGAGGCTGGCGGGTTTAAACCCAGCCTGGGCCTCCTAAAACAACAATGACAACTGCAACAAGAAAATAACCGGGCATTGTGGCGGGTGCCTGTAGTCCCAGCTACTTGGGAGGCTGAGGGAAGAGAATCACTGAAGCCCAAGAGTTGGAGGTTGCTGTGAGCTGTGATGCCATGGAACTCTACCAGGGTGACAGCTTGAGACTCTGTCTCAAAAAAAAAAAAAAGAAAAAGAAAAGAAAAAATGCCGCTGCTACAGGTTGAAGCCCTTCCCTAGCTTGAAGCTTTAATGGGTACTGTTTGAGATGGGGGGAGCTTCCTGGTTTTACCTTGACGTGAACAGGGTCCACGAGTGCCCTTCCAAGTGCTCTGGGAGCCCATCCCTCAGGGCTGACTTGACTGAGGACTTTGACAGGCAGCTCTTGAAGTTCAGCCATGGGGCTGAGCAGGGCAGCTTAAACGTAAGGCACAGGCATGCTCTGGGGGAACTGAGATATGCAAATATTATTCTGAAAGGTTACTTGAACTTGTAATTCAGAGAGAAGATCCAGACCCAGCAATGGAAGACGGCATTCAGGCATGTCCAGAAAGCTGTGTGTGAGGGAAGAAGTTCTGGTTGCACAGTCTAAGGGCTGGAGAAAGTATTTTTGAGAGGGTTCCCCCAAATCCCAGTTACCAGTCTTGAGTCTTTAGGAAGCTTAGCCAATTTAAGGTTTAAAACTGAATATCTTGCACTAGCATCAATTAGGAAATCAATCTGTTTTGCTCCCACTTTCATGGTTACCCTGGGCTCCTGGTGGGAGTTTCTTAGTTTAGTTTTTTTGTTGTTGTTTTTTTTTTTTTTTTTTTTGAGACAGAATCTCATGCTGTTACCCTTGGTAGAGTGCTGTGGTGTCACAGCTCACAGCAACCTCAAACTCTTGGGCTTAAGCCATTCTCTTGCCTCAGCCTCCTAAGTAGCTGGGACTACAGGCACCTGCCACAATACCCGGCTATTTTTTTTGGGGGGGGGGGGTTGTAGTTGTCATTGTTGTTTGGCAGGCCCGGGCTGGATTCAAACCCTCCAGCTCTGGTGTATGTGGCTGGCGCTCTAGCCGCTTAAGCTATAGGTGCTGAGCCCTGGTGGGAGATATTAATCACTGACTGTGATTCTCACTGATTCTGAGGAGCTCTAGAGTCCCATCACTCTATATGGAATGCAGTCCTTCTTCCAATCGCCCTTTTCCTTGCAGTAGACACATTGGTCCTTTTTTAAAGGAGTTTTTCCTTTTGAGGCAGTGCTCCCCGTCAAGAGGACCCCCTGGGGCTTTTGGTCAAAACCACTGCCAACAGCTTTGTCTGTTGGTCTTTAGCCAGCTCCCAGTTATAAAGATCTTACAAGCTACATTGACTAAACAAACTATGATTGAAGTAAGAATTCCTTCTAACTTCTGTCACTTTTGTTGGTCATCAGGCCTATTTTGGTTAATTAGGATCAAATTATCAGGAATTTCTGGATCTATGTCAATATATTTCCAATAAACCTCCATAATCCTTTCTAGGAAGACTAATGAATTTTCATTTATTTCCTGCCTTATTGCCTGAACCTGTTCAAGCTTTTAACTTTAGTGATCCCTTTCTTAAGCCCAGCCAGAATGCAGTTTTGAAAATGTATCTTACCTCCATCTCTGTTGCTTGGGTCCCAACTGGGGTCTTATGCTGGAACAGCTGAATTACCTCCAGTTTTCACCTGGTTGTTTGGATCTTGTGCCTGCAATTGATCAGCCTCTTCTCATGCCTTCTTCAGGACAATGTGACACTCCTCAGAGGTTAACAGTATATTAAGCAAACTATAGATATCTGGCTATGTAGGATGGTGTGTAATGAAAATAGATTCAAATAGATCAGTCACACATTTGGGGTCATCTTGGTAGGCAGGGATAGTCTGTTTCCAAATGTATAAATCAGAAGTGGGAAAAGGGTTATAAACCCACATTAATCCAATAGGATGCCCATCTTCATTTATTCCTCCTACAGGAATCTGTCTCAGAGGAAATTTCCCTGCTGGGAAAAAGGGAGGACCCCTCTGGGAGGCAGAGGTGGGTGGATTACCCTGAGCTCACAGGTTGAAGACCAGCCTGAGCAAGACTGAGACCCTTTCTCTAAAAAAGCCTGGCATTGAGGCAGGTGCCTGTAGTCCCAGCTACTTGGGAGGCTGGGGCAAGAGAATTGCTTGAGCCCAAGAGTTGGAGGTTGCTGTGAGCTATCACATCATGGCACTCTACTGAGAGTGACAAAAGTGAGACTCTGTCCCCCCCCCCAAAAAAAAAAAGGAAAGGAAGGAAGGACTTTGACCAAATTGTGTACCTTGCCAGTACGTGAAGGAGGGACCATGCCCGTTGACTTCACTTTATCTTTCTTAGAGAAGGAAGAAAGTGAAGGATAAATAGGGGGAGACATGGGGGAGAGAGTAGGGGGCGAAGAAGGAGGTTTTGAGTCATATGGGGGCCAGGAGAATTAGGAAGAGAAATTTCAATAGGAATTGGGGCAGCTGCCAGAGATGCTGGAGCTGCTGGCACAACTGTGCTGGTACCATGAGTGCCCTAAGGTTGTCTTCACCATGGTAATTCCCTTCTGATAGCAAGATGGGATTCTTAAGTTCTGCGTATTTCCCCCCAATCTTCTTGAAAGTTTCTGCTCTCTGCATTAGAACCTTACATTTAACCTGGTCAGGTTTGTTTTGATACACCATAAAATATTGTATATAAGGGATTTCACCCACTTTCCAATTTGGTGACAAAACAAATTCAATTGAAGTATAGCATTATAGTTCAGTGATTAATTAACAGACCATATTTCCTCAGACCCAAGTGAGTACTTGGGCCAGACAGTATTGCATAAATATATTGATTTCTTTTTTTTCATGGACTCATAACTGTATTCAGACCAGTTTTGAAGAATGCAATTCAAAGGGCTATATTCAGGAACTGAATTCTTATTTCCCATACCTACACTCAAACAATAAACAGACTACAGTACCAACAAATAAGCAGAAAGAGTAGCAAACACAAATGGTGACAGATCTTGTCCTCCCAGGTAGTTGAGGCTTCCAATTCAAATGGGATTTGAAACTCCCCCAAAAGAACACGGAGATCCTGCTCTTCCAGGTGGCCAAGGCCTCTGGCCCAAATGGAAGTCTCAGAGAAATCCCCAATGGAGAGAGGAGTCCTTCACTATGCAGCATCTTCAAATAGTACTCACCTGTCCAGACACAAATACCAAAATGAAAGGTCGAAGTCCGTTCTTCCCTGACAATCAGAGATGCATTTGGAGCTGGAGACAGCAAAGCTGGTGGGAGAAGACAAAACCAACCTATGGCAAAACTAAGCCAGGCAGCTGCTAGGGAGGCCTTGATAACTCCCTCCTCTCCACAGCTGCCAAGCCATAATCCCAGACGAGCCCCCAAATTGTAACGAAGCCCCAAGGTGGGGTTCACTGCTGCTCACTGCACAGGAAGCCAATTCTGAGACAATAAGGATTTTCAAGGAAGAAAGGACTTATTTCAGAGTACACATCAACTGGCAGAGGGAGGCACAGGCTACCTCTCAGATTAGCAGGGTTAAGGAGTTTTTTGTTTTTTGCAGTTTTTGGCGGGGGTTGGGTTTGAACCCGCCAACTCCAGCCTATGGGGCTGGCACCCTACTCCTTTGAGCCACAGGTGCCGCCTGAGTTAAGGAGTTTTTATGGAGGTGAAAATGAATAATGCATAGAGGTATTACCGGTTTCACAAGAAAATTTTACAGTTCTCTAATGTCTTAGTCCCTTCATATTCAAAAGGAGTCTCTAATGTTCACATCAGAACTAAAGCAGGCAGCTAAGTGGCCTTGACTGGATAGGGATGAAATAGTGACTGTGATCTCAGCTCCAGTGGCCTCGCAAAGACAGTCATAGAATAAGTGGAAAAGAGACAGAGAGGTCTCAGTACGAACTGCTGAACAGAACTTTGTAATTCTCTGTACACTGATACAATTTCTTTGAGTTTTTCCCAGGAAACAGCAGAACCTCCTTGCAGCCCTGAGATAACTACAGTGCCTTAGTGTTACCTGAATGTTCAGAGAAAGTCAAGATAAGTGATGCACCACTGCAGATGGCGACCAAGAGCCACTGAGCCTGCACACAAGGCTGAAAGAATGAACAGTATTAATCCCTAGCTCATTATAATACTAAAATCCCCACCCTGGGTAGGGGGGATTGCCCACCATTTTCGGTTCATGGATGTATGAATTAGCATGATTCCCCATGATTCCCTCTTCAGGGCTTTTCTTAGCTAATTTCATTCCTTCTTTAAATAGGATATTATATTTCACTTTCTCTAGAATCCCTCCCCACCTCCCCCCCAAAAAAACCCTCCAGATTTTGGTAGATCCTGCCCTTTATGGGATATGCCTCTTTCTTTGGCATGTTTTTTGTGGAATAAAGATTTGAATGGGTATGAGAAAGACCTTAAACAACAGTGACTTAAGTGAGATAGAAATTCATTTCTCTCTGAAGTGAAAACTTGGCTCTGGAAAGCAATGATGTCAAGGGCTCAGAAGATTTTCTGTCTTGTAGCTACACCATTCCTGGTATGTTGTCCTTATTCCTGTGTTCCAAGCAGCTCCTCATTCCATGTTTATTCCAACCAGTGGGAAGACGGAAACCATGGGAGGGAGAATATGCGCTTCCCTAGCAGGTCCCATTTTGAGGTCATGCACATTGCTCCTGTTTACCTCCCACCCATTGGAACTTGGTCACAGGACCACACATTAGCTGCAGAAGCGGATGGAGAAAATGTTGTCTTTGTTCTGTGAACAGCAGAAAGTCTATTGCTCCTGAAGAAGGGGACGTCAAGTATTAGGACAACTAATAGTCCCTGCCACAATCTTGGTGGCTCCCGGGTACTCTCTTCTTCCTCTACATAAACCACACTCACCTCTTTCCCAGTGGGAACACATCCCCAAGTCTCATTCAGCTGGTGCACACTGCTGAATGTCTTCAATCTCTGGGTGCTGTGCCATCTTCTCCACCTGGCTCAGATGGGACTTGTCATTTTTCAACCACTTAGAAACCAAAAGACAAGTTATCTGTCTCATGCCCAATAAGAAATAGCAGAAGCAGGATAATTGTGATGAGAATGCTTACTCGGAAAACAAAATAAGGATAGAAAACTTAGATAGTCAGGGGGTCCATAGAATGACTAATTCTGGATCCAGATTGGTAAATTCATGTGGAAAACACTTTTTCTGCTCTTGGTGGTTGAGGAAAGAGAAGAAGATGTTCCTATATTTGTCTTCTATAGCTCCAACTGATAATATCTGTCGTTATTATTATTTTGGCACTATTTTACTCAGCGGGTCCATTTCTCTTACATTTGTTTGATATGAACTCCTTTGCTATGTAAACATTTAGATGTTTAGGCTCGGCACCTATAGTACAGAGGTTGCAGCATCAGCCACACGTGCCAAGACTGGCGGGTTTGAACCCAGCCCGGGCCAGCTGGTCAACAATGACAACTGCAACAACAAAAAGAATGGCTAGGCATTGTGGCAGATGTCTGTGGTCCCCAGCTACTTGGGAGACTGAGGTAGGAGAATCACTTAAGCCCAAGAATTTGAGGTTGCTGTGAGCTGTGATGCCATGACACTCGAGAGCAACATAGTGAGACTCTGTCAAAAAAAATTTTTTTTAAATGTTTAAATAACTTTATTCAATTTTGATACTTATTGCTATATTTTGTAAGTTAATTTCTTCTAATAGTTTCTCTTCTTTTATGGTATTACGCAATTGCTTGGAAACATGTGCATGGCCTGGTACAAATAATGTCCTATCTGATCTTTTTATTTTTTGGAGACAAGGTCTCACTCTGTTGCCCAGGTTAGAGTGCAGTAGCTGAATCCATAGCTCCATTAACTCAAACTCCTGAGATCAAGCAATCTTCCTGCCTCAGCCTCCTGAGTTGCTGGGATTACAGGCGTGTGCCACCATGTTTTTAATTTTTTTTTTTTTTTTTAGCGACAAGGTCTTTATATGCTGCCCAAGCTGGTCTTTAAATCCTGGCTTAAAGGGATCCTCATCCCTGTCAAAGTTCTGGGATTACAGATGTGATGCACTACAACCCCTCCTATCTGATCCTGGTCACAGAAAACAACAGGATCTTTTGTTTTCCTCATAGAACAGGAGTGTGGCTTTACTGAGAAGCATAATCTGGTAATGACAAGAGCAGTGTTTACAAATTTAAACCCTTAGTCAAAACTCCCATGCTGATCAGTAGTGGGATCAAGCCTGGGAGTAGCCACTGCACTGCAGCCTGGGCAAAATAGTGAGACCCTGTCTTTAAAAAAAATTTTTTTTAAAAAGAAGAAAAGAAAAAAAAGATAAATTTAAATTTAAGGGCATTGCTAAGAATGTCATCTAAGAAAGTTTATTTTTCACATTTCATATGTCTGTTTAAATAAACATGCTTAAAACTGCACATTCAAAATTTTGAATTGAGTGGAAGAAATCCAATTTGGGTTTCTGGAATAAAAGATAATGGCCTTTCTACTATAAAGAACCACATATATTTACCGTTTAAATCATAAATGATCCATCTGATGGTCATCATAATTCAAGTGAGTCATGTGAGAATAAAAATAATTAAGAGACATTGGAAAATTGGAAACATTAGAAAATATCAGAAATAGATTATGTTTTTCTTTTTTTCCCTGAAATCTTTCCTGAAGATTATATTTTTTAAATGCATACAATTTGTATTTTTATGTTTCTCTAGCTTCCTAATTTCTTATATTGTATCAGAAATTAATCAAGTTATTTTGAAAATTATAGCATCTCTCTGATTGCAAAAAGTTATGCAAGTTCAATTGGGAAGATTAAGAAAATGAGAGATGGCGGGGCACAGTGGCTCACGCCTGTGATCCTAGCACTCTGGAAGGCTGAGGTGAGAGGATTGCTTGCACTCAGGAGTTTGAGACCAGTCTGAGCAAGAGCAAGACCCCATCTCTACTAAAAATAGAAAAATTAGCTAAGTGTTGTGGAGGGAACTTGGAGTCCCAGCTACCCAGGAGACTGAGGCAAGAAGATCTCTTGAGTCCAAGAGTTTGAGGTTGCTGTGAACTATGACACCATGGCACTCTACCCAGGGTGACAGCGTGAGATTCTGTCTCAAAAGAAAAAAAATAAAGAAAAGAAAAGAACAAGAAAAAGAAAAGAAAAGAAAATGAGAGATTTTTTCCATCAAGGTTTTAAAAGCAACAGCACACTAGCTACCAGGTTGTACAAGTTAGTTTTTTGAAATGCCACCAGAGGGCAGTCAATCCAAAAATTGCTCTATCTGATGTACAATAAACAGGCTTCCATTACATGATGTTGAAGCAGCTAAAAGGCTTTCAGGTTTTTAGTTTGACAGCAGTTGAAAATGTCCAGCCCTATCCTCTTTGAAGCCTGGTTATCCATTCCTGTATACAGCAAACATTCACTGAGCACTTACTGTGTTTGGGATGTATCCTACTGATGAAATTAGAATAAAACTTGATTCTGACATTTTAGGACTCATATGTTCTCTGTGGAAAGAGTAATAATCTATAAACAAGTGGATTAGGATCCAATTTGTTGCACAGTACACTAAAGATCTTTGAAGGACAGGATAATGCTGCTGAAGGCAGATGAGCCCAAGAATGCTTCAGAGAGGCGCTGAACCTTGAGGAAGAAGTAGATATTTTTGAACTTCCAGATTAAAATGATGAACTGAACATGTGTATTTAATTTTCCTCCCTAATGAACTCTGTAAAAATAGGAGTTGTCTTAAGACCTAAACCCACAAAGACTTGGAGAATAGGAAAACACAACAGCAAAGACACTTGGGCAGCTGCCAAAGTCAGTGCTAATTTACCTGCTATGAGAAATCAAAATCCCAAACTGGTAGCAGGAATGCTGAAAACTGACCATGTTTACACAGCAAAATCTTCAAGAGCAACATTTTTAGGGAGCTAATATAAGGAGGACCAGGGTGGAAGGTGTTTGAGAAGAAGTTAGAACCCTAGATGTTCCCTCACCCTGGCAGAAGGCTGAATGTTGCAGGGGTCCTCAAACTGTGGCCCGCGGGCCTCATGAGGCAGTGTGATCATATTCGTTCCTGTTTTGTTTTTTTACTTCAAAATAAGATGTGTGCACTGTGCATAGGAATTTGTTCATAGTTTTTTGTTTTTTTTTAACTATAGTCCAACCCTCTAACGGTCTGAGGCACAGTGAATTGGTCCCCTGTTTAAAAAGTTTGAGGACCCCTGGTTTATAGACATCAGATATGAGAAGCCTGTTTATTCACTGAGGAAGATTAAGAGATCATCCTCCATCCCTCTGCCCCATTTTAGGCTCCAGAATGCAGAAACTAGACCTTTACCCTCTAGGTGGAAGGCTGAAAGATGTTTCCCTGGGACAATCTGGCCATCAACACAGAAAACACTTGAGAATACTCACACTGAGCTTTCTCCCTTAGCCTCCCCCATGTCATATTAAAACTCACAACTTCAGAGTTAATAGTTTTTAAGCTTTTCACTCTTAGTTTTGAGGTGACCACCAACAATTATGAGACATCTGATGAAATCCCTATGTATCAAAGATAAAGACCCAGAGAAACAAACACAGACAAGCTTCTTTTGAAGCACCTTGGAGGAAAGAGAAATTATTCAAGACTTAAAAGGAACAGATATAGTTATATAAGAGGGAGGGTTGTATTCATGAAGCAATAACCAAGGGTATGAAAATGGAAGATTTAAGAAAAAATATTTAAACGAGCAGTTGGAAATCTACAATATGATAGCAGAAAGCAAATACGCTTTTCAGTGTGTGGCTACTGGCCACTATTTTTAAATTTAAATTACTTGGAACTAATAAAAAACTCAACTCCTCATTTGCAGTAGTCACGTTTCAGATGCTTAAAAACCACAGGTGGCTAGTGGCTGAGGCATTGGACAGCGTGGATAAAGAACATTTCCATCACGGCAGAAAGTTTTATTGACAGCAATTTCGAAGATAAATTTAAGGAATTCTCTCAGAAAGTAGAATAAGGACACAGAGGTAGAAAGAATGAGAAAATGATAGGACTGTGTAGGAGATCAATCAAATAATTGAATAATAGGAATTCCAGAAGGAAAATGGAGGGAAGAAAATAATCAAAGAGATTGTCAAGAAAATTTTCTGGAACTAAAGGATGTAAGTTGCTAGATCGAAAAAGCCCAGTGACTGTTTCACCCAAACTGTTACCACCAACACGTCAGTGCAGACTGTCAGGTGGATAGAAAGCCCAGTGAATCTGGCTAGATCTTTTAATTTTTTTTTTTTTTTTAAGGAAAACACACCCATACAAAGGATTCAGTTTTTAAGGTATCATTGGTCACTTACACCTGAAAGTGAATGAGTTTATCAGACCCTTCCTGAGAACAAGTTTTTTAAAGGAAGGGTAAGTGGTGGTACAAAAAAGGCACTGATCTCCCAGCCAGGGAAAGGAGGCACGTGGAAAATGCGTGGTAGCTCTTTCATAATCTGGCCTGAGAGGGCATTAGGGGCTGGGAGCAGGCCCCAGGGGGTAGGCCAGGCCTCAGTGAGGGTGACAACACCAGCGCATGGAAGTGCCTGCTGAGAGCAGGCAAGACAGCTGAGGAGTTCTCCAGATGAAACCTTGGCGTTCTTAAGTTGCCCTGCCCTGTGCCTGGAAATGAGCAAAAAGGAGAGACATCTCTGGATAGGATGCTAAGGCCCCATAGTGCCGACAGACGCCAGGGCTGGCCCTTGGCCTGACACTGGTTCCAGCATCTGTAGCACCTGGAGGAGGACAGGACGTTGCCAGGATACCACTGTCCACAGAGGCCTGGAAGGAGCTGGCTGAATCTCACAGATATTTCTGGCTCCCAGGGACTCCAGACAGGCAGGTCCAGAGGAAGGAAGTGAGTAAGGGCAGTGAGGGGCAGGGAGTCTGTCTCGGCAGGGCTTCTCACCCCTGGGCATCCAAGGAGGAGTCTGCTTTCCTTCCCCACTGAGTCCTGCTGGTGGCTGCTGACTATCTCCAGGCCCCCTAGGGGTTCTGATCTCCAGACTCCTGGGTGCTGCTGCCCCACAAGTTGAGCATGGATGTCACCATCCCTGAGAGCCTCAAGTTCTCCTTCTGGCTAGAGTGCAGTTCCGCTCAGCTCTGGCCTGGCAGCTCCATCTCAAAGAGGTGGCACTTGCTGGCCATTCTCACGGGAGCCACAAAAAACTCAGTGTGGGAAGAGCCTGGATACTTGACAGAGTGAACTTGGAATGGCCCTGAGGTATCTCTCCAGCCTCTCTCCCAGTCTCACTGAGCTGGCCAGGAGCCTCACGCTGGCACTGCGGGTGAGGACTGTTTCTCAGTCGTCTTTCCAGGGGCTCATCTGAAAGGAGATGGCCCTGGAGCTGGAGCATTTGAGGGAGCTGCTACTGTAGGTATGCTGGGTGGGTGAGGGTATGAAATTAGATGGCACTTTATTAACACTAAAGCAACCTAGCAACCATTAATAATAGACAAACACACAGTCCAGTATAAAAAAGGGAAGAGATGTTATTATTATTCCTATCACACACGTGGGAAATCTGTGTCAGTCCTTGTCCTTTCAGGAAAAATGAAAGCAGAGAGAGAATTAATGCAGGAAATGTTGGCAAAGGTGTTGAAAGACCCAGAAGAGCAAAAGAGAGAAGGGGGGTGGCTGTTACCCAGAGGTCAGAAGCTGCAGTTGTCCCTGGGCTGGAGCCACTGGGAGTCTAGAAAAGCTGCCACCACCAGGGAGCAGAAGCTGACCCTGTGTCACTGATGGAGGCTGAACCTGTGTCACTGATGGAGTCTGACCCTGTGTTACTGATGGGGTCTGACCCTGTGTCACTGATGGAGTCTGACCCTGTGTCACTGATGGAGTCTGACCCTGTGTCACTGATGGAGTCTCGGCTGCTGCTCCAGCCCCTCTTGTGTGCTGTCGCTGGTGCTGCCCTGGAGGAGCAGGGTGGGGTCGCTTCTGCCTTTATCTCACCAGCTCGTCCTCCCCAGGAGTTAGGGAATGTGGGAAAGGACCCAACAGAAAGCAGAAAGGATAGCGGGTGGGCAGAGAACCAAGAGACATTATCTGGCATGGAAGCAAACAGATTCAGTGATTATTCCAGCTCATGGCAGTGAGGACCAGAAGCCAGGTGTGAAGTTCAGGAGACTCCAAGACCACCCTCACTTCTGACACCAGCTACAAGTTCAACAGTCCTCAAAATCACCCACATGTTCAATAATTCTTTAGAAGGACTCACAGAACTCACTGAAAGCTGTTATACTCACAATTGTGGCTTATTACAGGTGAAGAATACAGATTTAAATCAGCTGAGGGGAGAGGCAGGCGGGGGCATGGCCAGGACAGTTCCAGGTGCAGAGTTTCAGGGTGACTTTTTCCAGTGGAGGTGTGAGTAGCACTAACTCCTCCAAAAAACAGTGTGCAACAACACACGTGTAGTATTGCCAACCAGGGAGATTCCCTGAGCCTTGACCTACAGAGTTTTTATTAAGGATCAGCCACACATACATGGTTACCCACACACATGGAAGAACTTAGTTTCCAATCCCTCCAGAGTTTGAGCTGGTACTGTGTGGCCTGAAGCCTGCACCATAAATTACATTGTTAGCACAGGCTATGAAGCTTGTTCCAAGGTCCTCACATAAATAGACACTGTCATCAGACACCATATTTCAATGGCTTAGAGATTACCTCCTAGGAGCAAAGTCCAGACCCCTCTGTGGGCAAAGTTAATCTTCTGCTGTGTACCAGGTCTTTACCTTCCCAATTTGGTGATCTTTTTGTCACTCTACAGTTCCCTTTTTGATCCTCAAAGCTGTTTTAATGGATGTCCAAGAGAATTTTTAAAGTAATCTCATCATTTTGTAGATCATTCAATTAAGTAATAACTTCAATTATAAAATATATTTTTGCCCTGGCACAGTGGCTCTCTTTGGGAGACTGATGCAGGATGATCACTTGAGACCAGGAGTTTGAGACCAACCTGGAAAACAAAGCAGGGCCATGTCTCCACAAACAATAAATAAAAAATTAGCTGGGCATGGTGATATGTGCCTGTAGCCCCAGCTACTTGGGAGGCTCAGGCTTGAGAATCCTTAAGATTAGGAGTTCAAGGCTGCACTAAGCTATGATCATGCCACTGCATTCCAGCCAGGACAACATAGTGAGACCCTGTCTCTTACAAAAAATAAAATAAAATATATTTTCAACTAGTATATTATTAGAATTCATTTTATATAATCTTTAGTAATATTTAAAATATATAGAAATTAGGCCAGGCACAGTGGCTCACGCCTGCAATCCTAGCACTCTGGCAGGGTGAGGCAGGTGGATCACCTAAGCTCAGGAGTTTGAGACCAGCCTGAGCAAGAAAAGTAAGACCCTGTCTCCACTAAAAATAGAAAAACTAGCTGGGTGTCATGGTGGGCATCTCTAGTCCCAGCTACTTGGGAGGCTAGCGCAGAGAATGATTTGAGCCCAAGAGTTTACATTTTTTGTGAGCTATGATGTCACCCAAGGTGACAAGAGTAAGAAAAAAGTATATATTTATATCTATATATTAATATTAAGACTTTTTTCTATTTAATAACTGATATATGCTATTCATTTAAATTACATAGCAATAACATGATTTTTAAAGAAACTAATTCAAGAACAGTATATGTGATATTTAGTTTTAGGATCAAATGTATTAAAATCTGATTTAAAATTTATAATTACATATTATTGCACAAGCAAATTGCATGCTCCAGCTTTAATAACCTGATGCTGCAAATTCTTGCCTTTAGCACATTACAAAATAAAATTGATTTATTATAATTTCCATGTTTTATTTCTAAATTATCAATTAAAAGAGAATAGTTCAAGTTTCTAGTATAGATATTTCCATACAAACAAAATATTTTACAAACAAAATATTTCAGGTGTTTTTTTTTTTTTTTTTTTTTTTTTTTTTTTTTTAGCTTCATAGTAGGGCTGAGTATATTGGATACTTTTTCTTCCATTCCTGAGATACTTTGCTAAGAAGAATATGTTCCACCTCCATCCATGTAAACATGAAAGAGGTAAAGTCTCCATCTTTCTTTAAGGCTGCATAGTATTCCATGGTATACATGTACCACAGTTTGCTAGTCCATTCGTGGGTCAATGGGCACTTGGGTTTCTTCCATGACTTAGCAATTATGAACTGGGCTGCAATAAACATTCTGGTACAGATGTCTTTGTTATATTGTGACTTTTGGTCTTCTGAGTACAAACCTAGTAAAGGAATTATAACATCGAATGGCAGGTCTATTTTTAGGTCTCTAAGTATTCTCCAAACATCTTTCCAGAAGGGACGTATTAGTGGGCATTGACACCAGCAGGGTAGAAGTGTGTCCTTTCCTCCACATCCACGCCAACATTTCTGGTTTTGGGATTTTGTTATGTGGGCTACTCTTACTGGGGTTAGGTGATATCTCAAAGTAGTTTTGATTTGCATTTCTCTGATGATTAAGGATGATGAGATTTTTTTCATGT
>CAUYPK010105669.1:0-20875 GCA_963574355.1 Loris lydekkerianus
TCGGCTCTTTGCCTCTTATCATTATTTTGTATACTGTGGCTCTTTGCCAAGTTTGGATTTTGTTATGCTGCTTCTGAGGAGGGACCTCTGAGGAGCGATCTCCGAGCGCGTAGTCGAACTTGTTCGCCACCCCTGCTATAATTCCTCTACTAGGTATATACCCAGAAGACCAAAAATCACATTATAACATACATATTTGTACCAGAATGTTTATTTCAGCCCAATTCATAATTGCTAAGTCATGGAAAAAGCCTAAGTGCCCATCAATCCAAGAATGAATTAATAAATTGTGGTATATGTACACCATGGAATATTATGTAGCCTTAAAGAAAGATGGAGACTTTACCTCTTTCATGTTTACATGGATGGAGCTGGAACATATTCTTCTTAGTAAAGTATCTCAAGAATGGAAGAAAAATTATCCAATGTACTCAGCCCTACTATGAAACTAATTTATGGCTTTCACATAAAAACTATAACCTAGTTGTAACCTAATAGTAGGGGAAGGGGGAGAGAGAGAGTGCAGGTAGGGGGGAGGATGGGCATAGGGAGGGTGATTGGTGGGATTACACCAGCAGTGCATCTTACAAGGGTACATGTGAAACTTAGTAAATGTAGAATATAAATGTCTCAACACAATAACTAAGAAAATGCCAGGAAGACTATGTTAACCAGTGTGATGAAAATATGTCAAATGGTCTATAAAACAAGTGTATGGTGCCTATGATCACATTAATGTACACAGCTATGATTTAATAAAAAAAAAAAATCTCAGCACAGAATTATACAGGTGAGCTCAAAGAACCAAGTCATGTTTTCTGAACCTCTGAAGAAAAAGGAGGAAAGAACCACATGTTGTAAATTACAGCTAAGCATCAGTAAGAAGGGGTCTATGTGGTGACAAGGCTCTAAATTTTTAAAATTGTGTGTTTTTTTCTACTTTCAGATGACATTTTATAGGAATAATAATCACTAATAATGGCCTTGTTTGGGGATTTTAATAAAGATATGTATTTTTTATCTTGTATCAAGGAGGATTCTATCCATCTCAGGACTTGGCCTGCCCAAAACAGCCCCATAATGTTGTCAAGACCTGGCTTCTTTTAGGCTATTTTTCCTTCTGTGAAATCAACATCTTCAGTTTACCTTCCCTTGTGGTAGCAAAACCTGCAGCCATTTAGGGCATGCCTTATTTTCCCAAAGCTATAGAAAACCTCCATTCACATTACGTTGGTCTTACCAAGATGGACACCCCTTCCTGTACCTGCATAAATTCCAGTGTTCAGGAAAATAGCATGACTTATGTCTGGATTATCTGAAACGGTCAGTAGGTCAAGAGATCTTCATGACTAGATGGTACCAATCAAAGCCCTCACTTGCATTTGTGGGTGAGTTTAATACTCCTCACACACCATAAGATCACCATACACCAGAGAGGATGTAGACTCACTGTTAAGAGGACAATTACAGACCAATTTTAAATAAATTATGTAAGTTAAAAGTTATATAGGTATCATATACCAGGCACTAGGTGAAACATTTAAATATATTAACTCGTTTAATACTCACAGCAATCCTATAAAATGGGCTCTATTATTAAACTCATTTTACAAATTAAAGAACAGAGGTACAGGCAGGTTACATAAATTTCAAAATTATCAGGTCTAATATGTAGCAGCTGGGCTTTGATTCCAGGCAGGCAAGATCCAGAGTCTATGCTCTTTTGCCACCATGTGAAAATTTTTCTAAAGAAATCATATATATATGAAATATACACACACATATATATATATATGCATATCCATATGTAAATTTACACATACTAAACATGTAGAAATATATTTATGGTTATACACATATACCACATATACACACTCATACAGTCAAGTGAGAAATCCAACTCTTCAGACCTTAAAACAAAGGTGCCATCTGCTGTTAGAACCCTCTAATTGCAGAAAAAGCACATACACAGAAATGAAGATTCATAAACAATACAAACTCGACTTGCAAAGTCATCTACAAACCTAACAATATTGACATCAGAGCAGTAACTGCCCTGACTTGGTCTCCTGATGCTGCTTCCAGCTGGCCCTGAATACTTATTCTCCATATGACCTGCAAAAATCATCATTCTCATGTCAAAGGAGAGAGGATAACATGGACTTCTTTTCATTTGGGGAATAACAGGTTGTCCTGCAATCATATTACACACCAGTTTCTTCCATCTTTAGCACTCACACACATCTGCCTGTCCCAGGTGGCTGACCTTGAAGTCAATGCGGTATTTTTCTTCCATTCCAATAAGGGGGTAAAATCTGGATGGCTGCAAGTTGTTCCCAGGATGAGGAGCACATTGTGGCAGACTCCCTGTCCAATTTCTTTAACTTCTTTGTTAAACTTGGACCTTGACGCATTTGCCACAATAGGGAATTCTCTAGGCATAATGCCTTGGGTAGAAACCCAACCTTGAGTTTGCTCTTCCCTTTGAGAACAATTATTTCTAGATTTTTGAAACTACTTTCATTAACTTGGACCTAAAACAAGGCCATCATAAGAAATATCCTCTAGTCCAGATGTTTTTACCAGCCCTTTTAATCCACTGTAACTTGCCCACTTAGAATTTCCTCTGGTTAATTCCTTGATGGACCTGTTTTGATGAACCAGAGGAACAGCTCAACTTGCTCACACTCGATTTTCTTCTAAATAACTTGGTATAAATCTAAGTGATTGCTGAACTCTCAAGTGAGCACCCTCTTAAAAATAAATGGCAAGTTGCTGTACACACGTCCACACACACACAAGACTCCAACACTATAGGCTTAAGCTTTGGGCTGCTAAACATGAAGCTTCTCACAGCACAGAAGGTGTTAATAGTGTGGTGTTATTTCATTGCATTTAAGTTAGCTGAGAATTTTTAGCAAAATAGAGTAGTTCAGATTCAAGTAAAAAGGATTACATAAATGCAGATTACACAATTTCACAGCTGTATAACATCAACATAGTCAAACATAAAAAATAAGACATGAAAAGAGAAGGTGCTGATTAAGAGTTCACTGGTACATGACAAGCAGCAGGGTCTGGTTTTCCTTTGAATCAAGTATCTCGTGATTTAGTTTGTAACAGGGATTTATCAGAATCAGTGTGGATTAGAAATGTTCTGAGATTGTTAGATTTTTGATGGGTAATGTCAATTACCAAAGGAGTCCTAGCTCTTCTCAAAAGCCACATCTGCTTCACTGATCTGTTAGCAGCCCCCAAACACTTGCCTCCTGGAACTCAGGTCAAGAGGTGTACAAACAAGTAGGTGATAAAGATGGAGTGATATTTACATGCTGCTTCTTTATGTCTTTAAATAATATGGAAGACTCAGAATTCAAACTATATATTCTTTTTTTTTTTTTTTAATAACAGTCTCACTTTGTTGCCCAGGGAAAAGTGCTGTGGCATCATTATACCTCACAGCAAACTCTTGGGCTCAAGAGATCCTTTTGCTTCAGCCTCCCAAGTAGTTGGGACTACAGGTGCCTGCCTCAATGCTATTTTTTAGTAGAGACAGGGTCTTGCTCTTGCTCAGGCTAGTCTCACACTCCTGAGCACACATGACCCACTTGCCTCAGCCTTCCAGAGAGATGAGATTACAGGCATGAGCCACACTGTGCCCGGCCTCAAACTACATATTCTGGCAAGAGAGCATGAAGATATTTCTTTGACATCAATGAAAATACTGCATCTAATTATAATGACATTTTCCTTTCTTAATCTTTCTAGTTTAGCTGAGATTTTGTTTTGGTTTGATGTTGGAGGTAAGGTTTGAAGTAAACTCTTCCCCTTGAGTTTAAAGGTCATTCATGGATCCACCTGTCAGGGAATCCCAACACTTTTCTGTGGGCCAAGATATCATACCATACTACTCCACCCTGACTAGCTCATTCCACCATCCTCTTCTCCCCTGGACCTCTCATACAGTAGCCAAGGTCTAAAGACATAAATACAAGTTTTAAAATGAACAAATAATAAAGGAACTTTCTTCCTTGACATCAACATTAGCTACCTTATTTTAAATAATAAAATGAGTATATAGAACTATCAAAACTTACAGAAATAAACAGTAATATCTACATTCTCTTTTTATGTAAACTTTATCTCATTTTTTCCAAATGAGTAAAAGCCCCGATAACCATTATGCAATCTTCTTTGGTGGGCATGATTTTATTATTTCCCTTGATATGATACTCCTTTGCCAGGACAAAGCAGAAGAAGCACAAGTCCCCATTTTCACGTTGGGTTCTGTGACTATATGTTGGTGATGATGGTCTCTGAAAAGAAACCTTAGTAATCTTTTTTTCTGATTGAATCTTTCAATAGGATGTCAATTCCAGAGATGATACCACCACCAGAATGAGAAGGTCTAATGTGTAGACCTGCAATATCTCCCATCCAAAATGCCCCAGACTCCCATACAGAATCTTATGACTCCTTAGGCATGGTGGAGAAAGTAACTTCAGCTGAAGTCTTCTAACTCTCAAAAGAGTCATATGAGAAGAAGACATAGGAAGGATCTAACATTGTCACCGTTTCAAGGACCAGCCACGACCAAATGGCCTGACTCTCCTTCAGATTATCTCTAAGTAATGGCAATCATTTGTGGAGCACTTACTAAATATGTAGGCCTCGTATGTACCTGCTTAATCTATCATCTTCTTCTTCTCTGTTAGAAAGATGAGCAGTGGACAGGAAGATGGTGTGCAGTGATTTCCTTATCTGCTATGACAACTTGGATATTCTTTCTCTTTTCCGAGAATGTCTTCATGGGAAGTCAAAGAAATAGGGTAAGCATGATATCTAAACAGCAAGGTAGGAATGAAAATAGGAAGACAAAAGCATCCAGGTGTTATACATACACACAGGCACCTTCTAGAATTAAAAGTAGCAATGCAAAGCATCTGGAGAATGTACATTTTCTGTAGAGAATGTAAAAACGGTAATAAAACTATTAATAACTAAAAAATCAATCTGACTTTTATTATCACCATGTGCTGGTAATTCTAAACAATGGTAATGAAAAGCTACTGTTTCTTTAAAACAAACTCTTCAGGGCCGCACCTGTCGCTCAATGGGTAGCGCGCTGGCCCCATATACAGAGGGTGGCGGGTTCGAACCTGGCCCTGGCCAACTAAACAGCAGTGGCAACTGCAACAAAAAATAGCCATGCGTTGTGGCAGGCACCTGTAGTCCCAGCTACTTGGGAGGCTGAGGCAAGAGAATTGTTTAAGCCCAAGAGTTGGAGGTTGCTGTGAGCTGTGATGCCATCGTACTCTACCAAGGGCAATAAAGTTACACTCTGTCTCCAAAAATAAATAATAATAATAATAATAATAACTCCTCAGTTGGTCTAAGTTCTAAACAATTATTGCAGTTTCTATTGAATTTTGACATTAATATGCAAGCCTCAAATTAGTACATTTTCATTTATTATTCAAGATTATATTATGCATACATTTTAATTCAGATGAGAGATATTACAGGTCTGCAGTCAGCCCTCACTCAATATATACAGACTCAGCTATACATATTTCTTTTGAAAGTAAGTTAGTAATAATTCAGAGATTTTTAAACTCACTTTGGGCACAATCCAACTCTCCAACCCTATGGTTTTACATATTCTTGTATTTATGCAGTAGAATCAAAATAAACAATTGAGAATAGAGGCAAGAAATGTGTAGAACTAAATGCTTTCCTTTGGGATCCTGTGTGACCACTTAAACTTTTTACTTCTCTGGAACTTTGGGGAAAAACAATTCACTTCAGCATCACCTCTTAATTGGAAAGGCTGCAGAATGTAGGTATAATAGGCAAGATGAAGCTATGCCCACAGTAATGACAAATTTTGCAAAGTTATATCAATCTTTGAAGTATTATTTAAAATAAAAGGTGGCACAAAAGGATCAGCTCAAATTTTCTTCTTTCCTTGATAAAGTTTTTTTTTTCTTATTATTTTTTTTTTCTGGGCTGGGGCTCTCAATGGGATTAATCAGACACAAAACTATTTGCAAACAACAAGAATCTGTCTTGAACAAAGTATAATAAGACGTCAAGCTTTGAAATCGATCCTTTAGATCAGCTCAGGTAGATTGTGGAGAAGGCCATTAACCATGCAGCACAATGTAAGGACACGAACATTTCCTGGAAAATGGAATCTAACTTTGAAAAATAGCAGAAGAACTCATGAAAGATGCTGGTCTTCCATTGCCAAAAGCCTCTAAAAGGTAGTATCTGAATCCCTCCATTGTTTTCACCAAGACCTGGGCCTTAGTTCTAAAATTATGAATCAAAAAATAATCATTCAGCTGTTTTTAAATGATTTTTTGAAGAATTAAAACTTTGGAAATTCTTACCAGAAATAACAGAGATTTCTGATGAATTTTCTAACGAAAGTATCTTAATGACAATGCTTCTACTGAGAGATTTCTGATGGCCACTGGAAATGTAGAGGGAAAAAGACATAAATAGTATTGCAATTTCTATAACATCATAACTGGGATTTTTAGGAATGTCTACCAGATGTATTCTTATGTGTGAGACTTTCCCTAACTATACATCTGATGCCACACATAAAAAAAAAAAAAATTAAAATTAATAGAAAGGTTTTTTTCCCATCAAATATGAGTAAGGACAGGTTGATGATTCTGGCTATACTATCTATTGACTGTGAATGTGCAGAGAAGATAAATCTGCCATTGACAAATATTTAGAAGTTAAGGATCAAAAACAGAACTCTAATACTTGTATTATTATTCATTATTCATTACAGTTCCAAAATGACATAAGTATAAGGACTTCTCCCTTTTCCTAAAAGAATATACTTAATATAATTTAAGAGTTTAATCTATTACTTTTTCTTCTTTGTACTATACTATTTTATTGTATACTGGTATGATTATATATAAACATCAAGAAAATAAAATTTTCCCATTTTTTCTCACCATTATCATTATCACTTAGCTTATCAATAAGTTCAGTAGAAAGGGAGTGATTTTTTTTTTTTTTTTTTCTGGGACAGAGTCTCACTATGTCGCCCTCAGCAGGGTGCCATGGCGTCACAGCTCACAGCAACCTCCAACTCTTAGGCTTAAGCGAGTCTCTTGCCTCAGACTCCCAAGTAGCTGGGACTACAGGCACCCATCACAATGTCTGGCTATTTTTTGTTGCTGTTGTCATTGTTGTTTAGCTGGCCTGGGCAAGGTTCAAACCCACTACCCTCAGTGTATGTGGCTGGCACTGTAACCACTGTGCCACTGGCACCGAGCCAAGAGGGAGTGATTTTTTAAAAAATAATCCCCCTCTGGGTGTTACAGATCCATCACTGAAGCCAAAATCGCCCTCTGGGTGTTAAATATACAGATTCATCACTGAAGCCATGTGTAAAAAGGAGTTGAGAAAAGTGGGGATGAACCATGGATAGCCCAGTGTTTGATAGCATTTTTGTATTATCTAAGGTCTGGTATATTATCATAGCTTCCCAATTTCTTCATATTTCTCTTTACTCCTGATTTACCTTTCATATTCCTCCCAGATTCATCATTTAAACCCTGATTGCCAAAGTCAGCAGGGGTCAAAATTTCTACATGAGAGAGCTTTGTGGTGGCTACCTTCTTGGAGGAGAAGTCAATGCCTTCAGTAAGGCTGAGTTTGCTGAGCAAGAGAAGGGTTTTGCTTGTGTCTTTGTCTATTTATTTTGTGCTGCCCTAACAGAATACTTGAGCTTTGTGTTTTATAAACAAACAAAAATCTATCTCTTATGCTTTTGGAAGCTATGAAGTTCAAGATCCAAGAGGTCTGCACCTGGCAAAGCCCTTCTTCTGGTGTCATTCCATGGTAGAAAGTGGAAGGGCAAAAGAGCACACATGAGGCTCTGCACCTGTAGGTCAAGTGGCTAGGGCACCAACCACATACACCAGAGCTGTTAGGTTCAAATCCATCCTGGGCCACCAAACAGCAATGACAACTACAACTTAAAAATAGCGGGGTGCCTGTAGTCTCAGCTACTTGGGAGGCTGAGGCAAGAGAATCACTTACGCCCAAGATTGTGAGGTTGCTATGAGCTGTGTTGCCATGGTACTCTACCTAGGGTGACAGCTTGAGACTCTGTCTCAAAAAAAAAAAACAAAAAAAAAAAAAACACACATGAGAATAAAAGAGGACTCGCTGGCTCTTCTTAACAACCTGTTGTTCTTTGGATAAGGAACCCTCTCCTGCAATTATAACATTAATTCATCATGACCTAGTCACTTCTTAATGGTTCTATGTCTTAATACCATCACCATGGTAATTAAATTTCAACATGAATTTTAGAGGGAACAATGAAACCAAAACAACCAAATTTTATTTGGAGATATTGGGGGATGGGGTGTTGGTAAGTGAAGAATGGGTCCATAGCCACTCCTTCCCACAAGCCACTTCTTCCGGACTATCATTGGGTAACAGCATGGTGCTATACTGACTTCACAGGGCTGGAGATTGGGAAAACCCAAGATTCTTCCAGTCATGTCAGCTAGTCATGTGATTGTAGACAAGGTTCTACTCTCAGTTTCCTCATCTGAAATGAGTGGGTTGGCCTAGATAGTCTCTAAAGCCGCTTCCAACCATAACATTCAATGATTATGACTCAATAACCATTCAGTTTTTAACTCTGGATGGTCCTATATTTGTGCCAAATTTATATTGCATCGAAGTGAAGAAACAAAGAGACACTGAGCCAGAGACTATGAGTTAATCGCCAAGTCACATTTGGATAAATGAGAAAGTATCAGGTTCCTGTTTAAGGGACCAGGTGTTTCACATAGTTTGTGTTGTTATTCCATAAACGTTGGCTTCTTAGATCATGTCTACATTCATAAGTCCTTCCGTAAACCTGTGTCACTATCAACAGAGACAAACACTGATGTTTTCTCTTTCTGTGTTAGCTGGAACTCCTTTCATCCCAATGGACAAAAATTGGGTATATGTAATTTTAAAAAACATTGAGTATCAATCTAGTTTACACAACAAATATTTCCATATGAGCAGGAGTCAGTTTTCTGGTATTTGGAGGAAAGACAAGATCTTGGAGCGGTCTTTTAAATCAAAAACCAAATGTGGGGTGAGCTCATTCACTGGAACTTCATTAAGAAGAATTCATTTTACTTCCTTGGCATAAATTAAGCTGTAGTGAGCTAGTGAAAGATTCCACCACCTCTCACTGAGTTGGTGAATTGAGCTCTACAATGGAGGTCACAGAGACCTGGCCCCCTGAAGAATGTGAAAGAAGAGAGACACAGACAGTGGGGTGTGTCTTGGCTGGACACCAGGGAGAAGCAAAGAAGTGGCCACAATGAGACTTCAGGCCTACACCCTTCAGTGGGAAAAAAACGGGGAAGATCCCTGGATCCTAGCAAGGCTGCAATAGGCAAAGAGGAGAAAGAAGGAATTTCCTGCAGAAAGTGGAGGTGTGACTCCCATCGCAGCCCCCTCTTCAGCCTGGAGACCTCCCCCCCAAGGCAAACTGCAGCTCACTGAGGGCCCCCTGTTGCCAGTGAATGCAGGCTCACTCCTGGGGCCTCAAGCCAAGAGACAATCTTCATTCCCAGCTCCTTATCTTGGTGAACCCTATAAATGTGGCTGCCCGTGGGCATCCTCTTTAGAACTCTGCATCTCTCAGAAACTCTATTTCCTCAGAGAGCCTCTTTCACAGCTATCTTCAATCAATCACCACCTGTGCTGCCAAGTCCTCTCACATGCTCCTCACCTCAAACCATCCTCCTGTGCACTAGACTCAAGCACCAAACAGACTATTGAACGTCTCCACTTGAACATCCCTTAGACACCCCAAACTCCTATTCAAATCCAAACTTTATACCTCCATGTTTTCTCAGTAATGCCACCAATACCTTCCTACTAACCTGCATCAGTAATGTGAAGGTCAACCTTAAAGTCCCTTGCAATCCCCATCCAGTTAGCCACAACATTGTATAATAAACTTTGCTTCCTCATAGTCTCAAATCTATTTTTCCTTCTCATTTCCCACTGCTGCTGAGTTAATTCAGTCCCTCATCATTCATTTTCTGAAATAGCACAATCTCCTACACATCCCTAAAAGTTGCCCTGCTGCCAATCTTGTTCCTTCTCCTCAATCCTTCATGTTTATGTGCTTACAGAATAAACCTGTGTAAATGCAAAAATAACCTGGTTACTCCCTTGCTTAAAACTCCTGGGTAATGCCAAAAACAAAGTTAAAAGACAAATAATAAAATGGGAAGAAATATATGCAGTACATATGATAAAGAGTTAATATGCCTAATCCACATGGAGTACCCATAAGTTGCAGAGAAGATTAAATAATACAACAGAAAAATAGGCAAAGGCTATAAACAGATAATTGATTCATAATTAATAAGGCTACAAAAAGATTCTTGAGTTCTAGTCATCCAGTAAACACAAATTAATAGAATGATAAGATCCTATTCTTTCACTTACACCATGGACAAAAATAATTAATAAAAAGAAGGTGAACATCAAAGAAAGAGAGACCGTGTGAACTTTGGCACTTTCATCTATTGCCACAACCTTTATGAAGAGTACTCTGCCAGTTTCTATTAAAATTAAAGGAGGAATGAACCTTTAGAACCAGCCAGTCATCCCACCATAGACCCTACTCAATGACAAAAAGGAAAACACCAGTCTGTAAGGACATCAGGATAAGAATGGCTATTGTAGCCTTGCTTGCAACAGCAGAAGAACTAGAACAACCTGAACGACCATCAACCATGGAAGAGTTCAATACGGACCACCCATTATGCAGCAACTTGAAAGAATGAATCAGATCTAACTGTATCATCATGGAAAGGCATCCATAACATATCAGTAAGTTTTTAAAAAGCAGGTCACAAAGTGATGTATATAGTATAATTCTTTATTTGTATAAAAGAAAAGATCATGTATTCACATATATATATATTCACATATATATATATATATATATATATCCTTTTTTTTTTTTTTTAGAATAAGGATATGAAGGATTGAAGTCAAGGATAAAAAAAGAGGGTTTTGTTCATCATTTACTTCTGACTACTTAACACCCATTTCGTCCTCCCCTGGGAACCTATTTATTTTCTTCATGGCACATCATCCTCACAGTTCATAATTAATATTTATATTTGTTTCTAGTATGTGAATCATCTATCTCTTTCCAATCAGAGTATAAATTTCATGCAGATAGAAACCACATCCATTTTGTCCCCAGCACCATCCAGAGAATGCTACTTAAGAATATTTGCAGAATGAGTTTATCAACTAACAATTCAACACCTCTATGGTTTAAAAAGAAATTAAAAAGTGAAACTCCTACAATCGTTCTTCCTAGATTCTGAAATCAAAATTCTGAGCACAATTGCTTAAAATCTAGTTTCTTGTCTCCCATGTCCCCACTCCATGTTCACCCTAACCCCAGTTCTTCTCTGCGGGGCTAAGATTCCTTGGCAGGGACCATGTCTTACTAAGTGTTGCATTCCCAGGCTTGTGCTGTGCCCAATGTGTTGTAGTTCCTTGGGGAATATTTATTAAACGATTGCCTCAATTTCAAACAAGGAATAAGATGAATATGGCAGCTCAGAACTGAAGTGTGGGATTCCATCTGGAAGAGTTGCAACAACTAGAGTCCCATTGCCGGTTAAAACCCTGGGATCTTGTGACAATCACTTACAAAATGAACATAATCACAACATTAAACACATTACAGCATTATTAGAAAGACTGGAGAGAGCAGGGGTGGATGTTTGGTATCAACTTTAAGAACTATGCAGGCTTCGTTATTTTTACTGTCTTTTTATTATGGTGATAGACTTAATGTCATATTTCTTTTATATTCCTAAATCAAATTTAACCTGTCCCAGATGCCACCAAATTGACAAGAAACTCAATTTCAGTTACTATTAATGAATGTTCCCTCTCACTATCCCCAGGATCATTCACAGATATCATGGGACTTTCACTGGTCCTAACTAACATTTGAAGAGGGCCATCTATGTTCTATGCTGCTCACTGCAAACATGCTGAAGGTGCAAAGCCAGGTGGCTCATGAAGACAGGAGGCTTCATATTTCTGTGTAACACTGAGACATAGGCTTTTGCCTTTGCTGGGAGCTCAGGCATCTGGAGTCTAGGTAGGCTTTTACTTCTGGGGTTCCTGGCAACATTGTAAGGAGCCAGATGTTGTTCACTGTTCACAGGCCTACAGGCTTACACCCATTCTCAGATTTGGGAATATTTGCTAGTTCTCCAAGTTGTCCACATATATCTCTACCCTCCAAGCATGCTTCATTCCTTCTTTGAACACATCTAGCATAATCCCTTCAGAGTGGTCTTCAAGTCACTTCTTGGGTCTTTGAGCCGAGAGAACACAAGTTCCAAATTTTACCTTCTCGTATCCGAGATACGAACAGAGCACAAGTGATAGCCTTATAAATTAGTCACTCACTTTATTAATTAAAACAAAACATATGTAACCTGAATACAGGAATAACAGGAAACCTACCAATGCAGCTAACTATAACTCCCGGAAAATCTCTCTTAATGATTCCCAAAGGTATAGATCAGGAATTTGAAAAGGACACTCAGGAGGGAGCACCTAAGCATAAAGTGTAAAGTTGAGCATCGCTAATCCAAAGTCTGGAATCAGAAATATTTCAAAATCCAAAGGTTTTTGAGTGCTGGCAAGATACTAAGAGGATATATACATTGGAGTATTTTGGACTTTGGTTTTCTGAACTTGGTATGCTCAATTGATAAGTATAACACAAGTATTCCAAAATCTGAAGAAAAATATAAACAAAATCTGAAGTACTTCTTGTCCCAAATATTTTGGAGAAGGTATACTCAACCTGTATACCCTCCAACAATTATCACGATAGGAAGAAACCCCACATGCAATTCTCACCAGATGATTCTGATGTGAAGATAAGATTTAAACCCACTGAAGAAATCTGTTCTCTTGGGTGCCCTATTTCCAAAGAAAGAAACTTTTGCTTGAGAAGCTTCCAGAAGAATATACTTTTCTTTACAGAAGAATAGCTGCTTGTGCCAGCTATTCCCTAGGAGACTCTATGTCAAGTCTCTGCTATCTTTGAGTTGTGGTAGCTTCATTAGCACTATAAGAATTTTTAGTCATGGTGCTGGTATCATCAATAACAGAGCCCACTGTTTAATGAATGAGTTACCCAGTGGCTCACCTGCTGTGGGATTTCCTGCAAAGCTTTGTCATTTTCTTTTGGTTCTTGCATTCCCCTAAGCATGACATTTCACCACTTTTTTTATAACTGAGGTCATTCTTGCTTGCCTTTAAGCTCAAGGTGCTTCATTTCATGTCCCATTGAACTGAGCAGAACTAGGTTCATTTGCCTGTGTGCTACAGAAAGTCTAACGCCAAAGCACCAGTTTTTTTAGACTGAAAAACATTTACTGTCAGGTGTAGAAAACAAGGAGACAGTAGTTGGGCTCTTACAGTCTCCCTGAGCTGGCAGTTGGAGCACATTTCACAGTCAGAGGGTAATGAGGTGTGATCTGATCGCATCTTGTGATGTGGTGGTTCCAGGATTCGATCTGATTGGATTCTGGATCCTGCCATGCGGTGTCCACTTCATAACTTCATCCCCAATTGCTAGTCCAAGCACTTTGGTTCCATTTGTGGTTACACTCTTCATTCATCTGGGTGTACTCAATTTATGAGATCTTCAACATGGAGGTCCCTGACAACTGACAAATAACTCATAACTTTGTTACATTGAACTTGATTGATCTGATATGGTTACATCTACCCTAGGGTGGAAGTTGGGGTGCACAAGTGAGTCTGGATATTCTGGAACCAGGCTTTAGCTGATGCATAGTAAACCTGGGAGCAGCTCTCTTGCCCCACTGCCAGTGTGTGTGCTGTCACCAAAGGGTTCAGGCCTTGTGAACTTGGCCAAGGAACAAACCTGCCAGACTTCAGATCTGCAAAATAGGAGAGTGATGCCATGCAGCTTATAGTCAGGCAACTAGACCAAAAGTTCGAACAGCCACACTGTTAAGCATAGGTACAACCTCGTGACATTCCTTCTGGCTCTAAAATATAGCATATTATTTGTTTGGGGGGTTGGAAGACTTGGGGATTTATTTGGTTTTTGTTTGTTTTGAGTCTTCATTTGTTCTTGGGTAAAACAAAAATAATAACCCTTGCTCGAATCACAAGATTATTGTAAAAGGACCAAATAAAATAAAGTATGCAGACATATTTTTTAAAAAAATGGTTTTGTCCAAATACGAGATAACATTTTTAAGGACTACAGATTCTCATTAGGAATCAACAACCAAATGAAAGGGAATAAAATTAACCATAATTATTTTCATATAGCTGTACTTCTGTCTGGTTGCCTTATTTAAATAATTATTTCTTGGTTAAATGGTTGTTATCCTGATTTATCAAACAAAACAGTTAAGTAACTTTAGACAGCTTCACTATCATAAAATCTTAGTTAAAGCTGGGGATGGAAGTAATGTGCTTAATTATTCCATTCTTTCCCTGGACTATAGGATGGTCTAACTCTTAAGATTTTCATCTTGGTAAGGAAATACTTATAATCTATATCTTCTTACATCAATGTATGCACTCTATTATAATAACTTCCTCTAGTCTGAAATTTAGGTGAAAAATCAGGTGACATTCAAGTCTGGAATATATTAAATACCTTTGGGTTTGATTGAGTCGGATTTGTAAATAAATGACTCTCCTAAAAACATGAAGTCATATAAAATCTTTTACTATTAATGCCTTGTTCGCTTCTGACACCATAAATAAACCTCATTTCCCCTCAAGGATTAGTGAGAAAAGCACATTTTGAAAAATCTCTCTTTCTGCAAAGATATTAGGTAATTGCTACCCGCTGCCTTGTGCTCGCTTCTCCTTAGTTCCTAATGAAGAAAGTAAACAATGTTTCAAGTCAAGCATTTCTTGGAGCTCTGTGTTTAAAGCAGACTTCTACTATCTTGGCATTTCTACAAGGTCTGTTACATGATTTACAGTGAAACTGGCTGTGGTGAGAGGCCTAATCTCTACCAATGCCATGTACAATCAGCCTTGCAACATTTTAACATTGTCTGCTATTACTTGTGACCCATTCTCTGGTTTCCTTTAGCTTCCTCTTTTTGTGGGGGCAGGGATCAGATGACATTTATTCATTAAATCAACTTTGATCTGAATTTTTTTGTCCTCTCATGGACAAGGGGGTTAGTTAAATACGTGATCTTTGGCATTTTTAGAACTCATCTTCCCCCATTATACAAATAACAAACAAAAACCCATCCTGGGATCTTTACTTAAAACATAATGGAAGCACCGTTAGGAATTAAGTCAGCAGTCATTACCCTCATTATTATTTTTCCAAATCAGTTACCACTGCAATGCCAGTGACACTGTTCCTTCAGATTTGCACATGCTACTTCTCTAATGCTAATTTTATACCACAGAAATCTTGATGAAGGTTGGTAGAACCCAAATCAAAGGTCTTCCCTTCCTAGTCCACCATCCTACTATCCCTTCTGAAATCTTGATGTATGTTCAAGACTGATGTATGTTCAAGGCTATTTCTTCTGATAGTAGAAGAAATATTTTAGCTACTTAAGCTTTCTGTCATGCCTCCTTTCTTTAATTTGGCTACCTTAGAGCATCCATTATGCTAGTCTGGTCATTCTAATTCCTTTCTTTTCTTTTCCTCCTTGTTCGTTTCATATGTATGAATATTTGCTGCTATGGGCTGCACTCTGGACTATTTTCTATGAGGAGATCTAGAAACATCAGGACAGGTCTGCTCCCAAGTGGCTTACAGTAGCACAGTGCAGAGTCCACAGCAATCTCTCCTACAAAGCTGACAGTGACACCAACTGTGAGACAGTGTTTGCAGCATGGAAGACATCTTAGAAGAGGTATCCTTCAGATTGGACAGTGAAAGATCAATAGGATTTGGATCTATGAGGCTGGAGGAGGGAATGTCAAACAAAGAAAATGCTGGAGGACAAGCACAGTGGTAAGATACTCCCCAGCCTGGCTCAGCCTGGCTAAATCATTAGGCCCCATGCAGGGAAGTCATGTAGAATAAGGTTAGAGAGGTAGTTATCAGATCATGGATTTTTGTGGTTAGTAATCAATCATCATGCTGCATTATCAATAAATATAGAAACCTGTTCTCTCCCCTATTACATGCTATATTAAGCCTCCATGTTAAGTAGAGGGAAGAAAGGAGTGGGGAGGGGAGTGTCAATAATAAATAAGTCACGGTCCCTGCCTTCCAGGAATTTAATGGAAAAAGGAGATACACAGAGTCTTATAACATAATACATTACCATCAAAATGGTTCCATTTTTCACTATGGGTCTGAGAACATAATATCCCCAAATAATAAAACCCACTTAATTTTCTAAAAAAATTCCTCTGTCTCCAATAAAGAAATAGCACATGACATTTCCTGGATATATTTTATTAGCAAGATCCCCTCCCCCTTCCTCTCTACTACCTTCCCTACCCTTCCCTTTCTTTTCCCTTCTCTCACATTCCTAGGGTGCCAGACAGGTAACACACCATGTAAAACAAACTTATAGATATGCACCATCATTTAGTCCTTCTGAGACAGTAGATATAAAACAATTAAAAATGGTGAGGCTCGGAAGAATTAAAGTGGTTGCATAAAAGCTTAGTTTTAATCAAACTTTTCCCTTTTGAGATAATGGTTGATTATATGAACTTGTAAGAAATGACACAAAGATGCTACATACACTTAACCCAGTTTCCCACAAAGGTTGTAGCATTATGCAAAACCATTATATAACATCACAGGACATGGACTTTGACCAAGATACAGAATGTGCCCATTACTACAAGGATCCTTCAAGTTGCCATATTGCAGTCACACCCACCTACCTGCTCCCAACCCCCATTAATCCATGGCAACCTCCAAATCATTCTTCATTTATAATTTCATAAATGTTATAGAAATAGAATCACAGCATGTCAGCTTCTAAGACTGAGTTTTTTTTTCACTCAACATTTCTCCAGAGATTCATCCAAGTTGTGGCATCTACCAATATTTTGTTTCTTTTTTTCTTGTCCATGGTATGGATGATACCACAACTTGTTTAATCATTCACCCATTTAAAACATTTTCTTCAAAACCCTACCATTATGAATAAAGTTGCTATAAAAATTTTACATAGATTTTTCATGAACATAAACTTTTATTTTCTTGAATAAATACCCAGCAATAAAAGTACCGAGTCATATGTTAGTTGCATGGTAAGATTTTTAGGAAACTGCCATGCTGTTTTCCAGAGTGGCTGTGCCATTTTACGTTCCCGCACTGTATGAGTGTCTAGTCCGTCTCGTATTCTTGCCACCATTTGATGTTGTCACTATTCTTATTTTCTAGCTATTTTGGAAGTACATAGTCACGTCTTGTAATTTGAACATACATTTCCTTAATACCTAATGCTGTTAAGCATCTTTCCTTTTGCTTACCATCTGTATAACCTCTTTGAGAGCTGCCTCTTCGTGTCTTTTGTTCATTTTTCTCATTGGACTATTTATTTGGCTTTTAACTGTTAATTTTTGAGATTTCCATATATATTCTAGAAACTAGTTCTTTATCAGAAATATAGTTTGAAAATATTTTTAACTAGGTTTTGGCTTGTCTTTTCACCCTCTCAACAGAGTTTTTCACAGAGGATACATTTTTAATGTTGGTAAAGACCAGTTTATTTATCTTCTATGGATCATGCCTTTTGTGTCAAATTGAAGAACTATTCAACTAGCTCTATTTCCTGGAGATTTTCTCCTATATGTTTGCTAAAAGTTTTATTATTTTACATTTTACATTTAAGTCCATTTTGAATCAATTTTTCTATAAGGTGTGAGACTAAGGTCAAGGTTCATTGTTTTGTCTGCTTGTTCCAGAACCATTTGTTGAAAAGCCTACTTTTTCTTCACTGAATTGTTTTTATACCTTTGTCAAAAATTAGTTAGGAATATTTATGTGGGACTATTTTGAGGTTTTCTATTCTATTCCAATGATCTATGATCTATCCCCTCTGCCAATATGAGTACCACACCATCTTAATTGCTGTAATACTCATATAATAAATCTTAAAATTAGAAAGACTGACTGTATTTTTCTTTTAAAAATTGTTTTGGCTATTCTAGTCTCTTTTCCTTTCCCTATAAATTTGAGACAAATCTTTTCTATAGCTACAAAATGGTGGAATTTGGGGTTGCATTAAAACTGCATGTCAATTTAGGAAGAACTGACGTACTCATATTTACTACGTCAAATCTTCCAGTCCACAAAGAATGTCTTTTCATTTATTTAGATATTCTTTAATTTCCGTCATCAGAGTCTTATAGTTTGCAGCCTATAAGTCAGTTCATGTCTTGTTATATCTATACCAAAGCATCTTTTTGGCAATTGTAAAAGATATTATACTTTTAATTTTTTGTCTATATGTTAATAGCTACTATGTTAAAATATGACTGATAATTCTATGTTTAGTTTGTATCCTATGGCCTTGCTTAGTTTAGTTCTAGGAATTTTTGATAAATTCCTTTGAATTCTGCATAGACAAATACATTGTATACAAATAACAATGGTGTTATTTCTTTTTTTTCAATCTGTACACTTTTTATTTCTCTCTCTTTTTTTTTTGCTTTATTGCCCTAAACAGAACTTATAACATTATTGAATAAGAGTGTAAGTGTGAGCATTCTCACCTTGTTCTGATCTGAGGGAAAGAATAGTCACTAAATACAATGTCACCTGCTGATTCTTGTAGATATTCTTTATCAAGTTGAGAAAGTTTCCTTCTATTATTATTTTCCTGAAAGTTTTTATGAAGAACAGAAGTTTTAATTTTTTTTACATTATGCATGACAAACAAAATCCAGTGGTTGACTATTTTCAGCCTTCAGACCAGCAGTTTACAACCCTTATAATGAATTTTCCCAAATCTTGATTTTTTACCCAACCATTGCAAAGCAAGAGGGAAAGATGGAAAGAACAAAGCTATAACTGCAGAGAAGGCCAGGAACATTCACTATCCTGTCTAAATCACCACTTTCTTCATGTTTACTGAGAGTTTCACCCAATTTAAAGTATTTTCTGTGTTCAAATAGAAGCATCTCTCCTTCTAAGAAAGTAATTCACTCTAAGACTTCCCTTCAAGCACACAGATTTGATCTTCAGTTTTGTGTAAGGAATAAAGGAGAAAGAAAATATCTTTGATCACCCTTCAACATTGGGTTTAGCCATCACTCAAGTAAGTCCTGCTACCCAGCCACACAACATTTAATCTTTCCCATTACAGCATGCAATTATAATAATGTCTTTCTGAACTGCATGTTGACCTCTGCATTCTGAGGTAACCAATCTTTGTCAATTTATCTTAACTGCTTTCACAAAACTTCTGTCCTAAGTGGTACAGACTGAGTAATTCTTCTGATCTCACAGGGCCACAGGCCTTCATAATGCCATGTCCATTTCACTTCGATTAATTCCAAATGAAGGAGAAAGTTCTGCTTTGGATACTTGGCAGTGTAACCATAAACAGAAGACTAATCTTTCAATAACACAAGTTTAAGAAAACAAGAGGTGACTGGAACTCTGTTGTAATGAAATTACCCTGTGCATGGCAGTTTCAGGAAAAGCTATTTAAAAAAAAAAAAAAAAAATTCTAGGCGCGTCAAGAGAGCAACATTGCCTGTACCCAGTGAAAGTAATTGAGTGAATGATTTCACTTGTTTCTTCTTTGGAGTGAATTAGGTCGTTGCCATCTGTGGAGTGTGCTAAATACCATAGGGGAAGGAGTCTGTTTTCTCATGTCATTTATGTAATGGCTGTGTTGTCACTTGCCACTTTTGAGCAAAATCAATATGTTGCAGAAGTCGGGCCAGGTTTTCTACAGCTGAAGTCAAGTAGGGAATTGCAGCAATTGTTCAGTTAAATTGAGAACAATTTTAAAAACCAATACTTGCCGTCAAATTACTCAAATGCTTCAGGGCACATTTCTAATGGCTCTGGCCTAACACTTTGCTTCAGCTATTCACATCTAACCACCAAACCTCTTGCTAAGGCCACAACCATGTTACATGTGGGTGGAATTTTCCTGGGGCCCATCCTCTTCATGAATAAGAAGGATTGGACTATTCTGCATGAAGCTGAAAGTTAGAACCAGGAGGATACTTAGTAGGACCTACCAAGGTGGGTTTAAGCTCAGCTGAAAGAGCAGGTCCAAAGTTTCCAATGATCAGATGGATTTCCTGATAAGTATTGAGTAGTCTATAGGTGGAAGTGTTTAAGAGAAGGTTTGGATTAGTGCTTCTCCCTGTTCATTAAAGGGTAATAAAATAAATTTAGCAAGTTGCAACCAGCATTTCTTTAAATAATTGGAATGGAATGGAATGAAATGGAATTAAACAGAAGATAAAATGAAAAGCCTGAGAGAGCATTGCAGTAGAAATCAGTATTGTTTTGTGGAACTTTCTTTTTTATTTGTGTGTGTGTGTGTGTGTGTGTGCGCGCGCGTATGTGTGTGGGTTTACTAAGTTACAACACAAAATGCCTTATTGTCTAATAACGCATGTTGGACTACTGTCTAAAAGTTTTTAAAAGCTGGCTTATCAAACTAAAAAGCTTCTGCACAGCCAAGAACATAGTGAGTAAAGCAAGCAGACAGCCCTCAGAATGGGAGAAAATATTTGCAGGTTATACCTCCAATAAAGGTCTAATAACCAGAATACACAGAGAACTCAAATTTATTAGCAAGAA
>CAUYPK010105670.1:0-29585 GCA_963574355.1 Loris lydekkerianus
TGCTGGATGGGTCCTCCTGACTTCATGGAGCACCAGAGCAAGTCATATTAGAGTTGTCACCAGACCACTGCAATCCAGTTCCCAGAGACCTTTGAAACTCTCACACCTGAGACAGGAGCTGACTGAGACAATTGACTTGGACCTTTTGAACTGAGCCAATCGCCCAAGGACTATTCAAGTGGTGCCCTGGGTGTGTGGTTGTAGGAAGGTTTGATTTTCCTTTTCCAATTGTTGCCTGTGGGAGGCGGGGTGACTTAATTGCTGGTATTTCTCTATAGCTGAGACTTCAACCCAGAGTAACTGTTTCACTAGGGTGGAACAGAGACCAGCTGAAAATAAGACAGAACCACTTAGCCCCACCACACCAAACAGGTCCCAAGTTTCTCAGGCCATAGCACTGTACGGGTCCTCGACAAAGATCCAGGGGAAAAATAAAATGGTGTAAAACAATCATGGGGTGGAATCAGCAGAAAAACTCTAGTAACATGAATAACCAGAATAGATTAACCCCTCCCCCCAAGGAAAGATATGGCAGATGTAACTGAAGATCCCATTCATAAACAGCTGGCCAAGATGTCACAAATCAAATTCAGAATTTGGATTGCAAACAAGATTAATAAAATGAAGGAAAATTTGGAATTAGAAATTCGAGCAACAATTCAAAATTCAGAATTAGAGTTTCGAGGAGAAATTCAAAAGTTGTCTCAAGAATTTAACAAATTTAAAGACAAAACCACCAAAGATTTTGACACACTGAAGCAAAAATTTGAAGCCCTCAAAGATCTGAAAAATACGGTAGAATCCCTCTGCAACAGAGTAGAGCAAGCAGAAGAAAGGATTTCTGACATTGAAGATAAAGCCTTTGAACACTCCCAAACTCTCAAAGAGGAAGAGAAATGAGAGCAAAAACGGATCATTCTCTCAGAGACCTCTGTGATAATTCGAAGAAGGCTAATATCCACCTCATTGGAATTCCTGAAAGTGATGAAGTGGCCTCTCAAGGCACAAAGGCCCTTCTCCATGAAATTATGAAACAGAATTTTCCAGACATGCCAAGAGATTCTGAAATTCAGATAGCAGACCATTTCAGAACCCCAGTACAACTCCATCCCAGTAAGACATCCCCCAGGCATATCATAATTAACTTTACTAAAGTTAATATGGAAAAAATTCTGAAAGCAGCCAGACGTAAGAAATTCATTACCTACAAAGGGAAGAATATTAGAATGACTGCAGATAAATAAATAAATAAATAAATAAATAAAGGAATTTACTAGAATCAGTTTTATATTTTAAGGAGAGTAGTAAAATTCAAGAAGTGGGGAAGTTTGCTTTGTTTGCTAAGATACTCTGGTCGGAATTCTGGTTGGGAAATTGAGGACCACATTGTGCTGGACTGAGTGGTTGAGACAGAAGAAAGAGGAACTACTCCAAGTAAGAAGGGGTAGGATTTGAGTTTTTCTTTGAACAACCTGATAGTCAGGAGTGGGGATCTGGGCCCTGTAATGAAAAGGGTTGCATAACTGTCTCTGAAAAGAAAACTCCAACTCATGAACCCAGGAGCAGGCTGGGGCCTCAGGAGAGATATGTTCAGGGAGAGAGTCCTTTTAGTGATGACCAGTTGATTTAGGGAAGAGTTTCAAGTTATTCCTTATCTGTCCTATTATTCTTCTAGGTAGTCCCAAGATTTTGGTCTGAGACTATTAAGGTCACATTGGTGGTGCTCAAAAGGTAGAGGATGGGCATTTCATGGGGTAGGGTCCTGGCCTTCCCCACACACTGCCCCCTAATATACTCTGTCTCTGAGGACAGTGTAGGGATAGTAGAGAAAACTAAGCCCCTAGAGCCAGTCCAGTCAGCAAGAGCAGAGACCTAAAGTGGAACAGGGCCTGACAGCAGAGAAGCAGGCTGTGCATGGATCTTTTCAAGAGTGATATTCACTGGGGTCTTCCAGAGAAATAGCACCAGTAGGATAGATAGATATAGATACAGAGAAAGAGAGAGAAGAAAAGAGATGTATTACAGGAACTGTTTTACATGATTATGGAGGACAATTCCACAGTCTGCCATCTGAAAGCTGGAAAACCAAAATAGCCAGTGGTGTAAGTCCCGGTTCAAGTCCAAAGGCCTAAGAACCAAGAGCACTAACGTCCAAGAGCAGGAGAAGGTGGATGATCCCAGCTTAAACAGGAAGAACAAATACACTCTTCCTTTGTCTTCTGTTCTATTCAGGCCCTCGCTAGATTGAGGGATGCCCACCCACATCCGTGAGAGTGGTCACATTCCTAAGGATGCAAATTCAAATGCAAATCTTTGCTGTAAATGTCCTGTCAGCACTCTTGTTCTCAGTTATTGGTGTGCTCTTGGCCAAAGCATGACCAGACATACCAAAGCAAGGCAAGCACGTAGTAAAGTTTATTGAGCAAATGAAGGTAGGTTTGCCACAGACAATGAATAGACCCCCAGTCATAACAGGAGGGGCCCAATTATGGTCTAAAGTCAAGTTTTATATTGCATAATCTGTGCTCTCCTCATGGATCAAACATCACCAGTAAACCATTTTGATGGATGGTTGAGTGTTCAATGACCCAAGTCTTCCTGCACATGCAGAGCTCCCATGAGCCTCTCTGAAACCCTATGATGGGAGGAATCACATGTAGATTTAAACTAATGATGTGGTAACTAGCCTTAGTTGTTCTAGGTCACCTTCCAGACCCTATTGTGCCTACAAGCATGGCCTATATCTAGATAATCCTCTAGCTTCTTTTGCAGTTGACACACTAAGTTCTGATGGCAGATTAGTAGGGTATTCCCTCCTACCTCAAGTCTTGCAACCTTAGTCCCCAGAACAGTTGGAGATCCCTCACTGTCTGCTTAACAGAAGCACCCCCACAGGCACACCCTGAAATAATGTTTTACTAGTTACCTGGACATTCCTTAGCCTATAAATAATTAACTATTATAGGAACAGATATGAAAGAAGTTCACATTTCCCCAAATATGCTCAGAGATAGAAAAGGGATTAGGAACAGGTAGACCCTGCTATTGCATGCATGGAGGGCCAGGCATTGAGAGAACACATGGGTATACATGCCTGTGACAGAGATGAAGGGAACAGGGTACCTTTGTCACATAAAGTAGCCCAAACACCAACTAAAAGTGAAATCTGAGAAATGAAGGATTTCAAGTGCTTATCAAAAGACATTCTTTCACTAAGAGGCTTTTACAGAATTAAATTATACCAAAAATGGAAGCAAAGTAAGCACTGGAAAAAAAAAAAAAAAAGACAGGAAAAGAAAAGAAAAAAATTCCTGTGTCCACATGATAAGATATCAGGACTTTCCAGAAAGACTGGAAATCCTAGGTCTGTATCCTGAATACTGATACAGACACAGCCGTCAAAACATCTGACAAAATCCTGGTAAGCGCCACACACCAGCTGCACATGAAAAGAAAATGTATGTAACAGGTTTGGACTAAAAAAAAAAAAAAAGAAAACATAAAAATAAATGACACATAACAAGGATATAACGTCAAAACTGCAGCCAAAGCCACCTCAACTTTACTGTCAGCTGCAAGACCTATTCCTACAGGTTTGTTGTATAACCAACCAAAAAACTAGGAACTGCACCTGTGTGTAAAAAACAGGAAGAGAGAGTCTTCATTTGTATGTATATGTGTGTGTGTCCATGCAAAAATAAAATATAGAAGCACATAAATATATTTACAAATCAGAATGTTCCTCTTAAAACTTATGTAAGCTTCATTAACGTGTATTGCACACCCAGAAGGTGTCCAGCACTCCTCTGTGCAGCTTCTCATAATCACAATTAGTTCTCAGAACTCTGCAAGATATATAAATCCTTTTTTTTTTTTTTTTCAGAGAAAGAAAACCAAAACTCAGTGAGATTAAGTGACTGCACACTGTTGCAGCTGCTAAGTGGTTGAAGATTTAGAGCAAGGTCTCCTGATCCAGGGGATAACAGCTGTAGCCTGTGGGCCAACAGTTCCTAACTTCCTTCAATTGATTCCAAATTCAAAACCTTTTCCATAGCACCAGAGCTGCCTAAGTACAAAAGTTATATATTATGCGCCAAGAGCTCATTTATGATACATTTGTCAAATGCCATCTATGTGGTGTGCACCAATTTTAACACCAAGATCTTTTTCTCAAGTTGTTCACAGAGAAAAACTTAAGGAAAAAAATAAAGATAGAATTGCAGCACCATGTGGCAGATTGGGTAACAGAGGTGCTAGAGACTGCATTGACCAAAGTTGACATGATGACTTCAACCCAGGGCTCAAGAGAAGACAGAAATTATGAAAAACAGTCACAGAATAAGTGACAATAGTTTAGTCCAGTGGAAAAATAGGAATTCCCACTGAGAATTTTTTTTAAAAGCCAACTTTGGCAAAGGCACAGACGCTGGGCTGGAGGAACTGCACAGAGTGGTTAGGGCTGGGACACAATGTGAGGGGTGGGGTGGGGTGGGGGATGAGGCTGGTGGAACAGCCTGGACTTTTACAATAAGGAAGCTGAGAGATGCGGGTGGAGACAGGAGGATCAATTGGAGCCCGTTCTTAGATGTATCTGAAGGCTAGGAGTAGGTAACTTCCCATCCCCACATACGGGCTCACAAACCCCTGCTTCCTGTTTGGTTTTGAACATGTGCAAATGAGTAGGACCTCAAAAGACAGCAGATGGTATAAAGAGATTGATGGAGAAGTTTTCATAAGAGAAGGAGGAATTCGGCTGAACCACATAATAGCAGAGCCTGAGGATCAGAGTGGAGTGGAAGTCTGGACATGGCGAGGCAGCTTGTTCCAAATCCTGTCCTAATCCGCCTCCAGACCAGTCCAAGCTGAGTCCATGAATTAAAGGGCTGATTGTATGTTTACGAGTAGGCACAAACTAGTCTGGAAGTTCGTTCAAGTGAAGGAGACCAAGGAACTGGTTTTCAGGATTAGAAAGACTTGTTTTTTGTATCTTTTTGTACTGCTTGGATTTTTTTAACCACATATATAAAGTAGCTATTTAAAAAGATGTATTATTAAAGGTAAAAGTTGTATCAATGTCTGAAATATTTAGGGTTCAAGCAACTTCACTGTTGAACAACCTCTGAATAAAACATGGGAAACATTCTTCTCAGTGCTCAAGGATCTTCCTACGTATTGAGCGGTCTCCAGCACTGAGGTAGAGGACCAGCTCATCAGGGGTGGAGCAGATATTTCAGCTCCACTGGGAATGACAGTGTCAAGAATGAGATTTCTGAAGCTCATTAGAGAGAAATGGAAAGAGAGAATCATATCACAGCTCCTTCCAGTAGGGAACACAAGAGTGTTCTGCTGTAAAATGTTTGCATTCAGTCCATTTTGCACCTTGTTGGGAGATTCTAATCAAGTAACCAGAAAGGAGCATCTTTGTTCTTAATCTGCACAATGAAAAGGCTATTTAGCACATACTGTTGGTGTGAGGGGATATAATAAATGCAGCCTAGTGGCAGAAGGTATCAGAAGAACACTGGGGCCCTCTGGGTCTGTGAACTCCTAGCCAGCACTAAGAGGAAAATCATTACAGCTCAGAGCAGCATCTCCACGAGCTCATCAGAGCTACGGGACTATCGGTCCTGCCTGAGGAAACCACAGCAGTAGGTAAGGGTGGGCAGTGATTTGCATGCACAGGGAAACATTCCTGGGGGCTCCCAGAAATGAACACAGGGGAGAGTCTGGCTTGGGGATGGGAATTAGGGCACACAATAAAGCAAGTCCTTTATGAATATTAACAAAACTGTATTAGCCTCGAGCAAAGGATGATGGACTTGTTCCTTCAGGGCAGTGTACTTCTGGCTTTTATCCCCATAACAAAAATGATGGATAATTCAAGAATGGTACCTCGAATCTACTCTAATTTATTTTTTTAGCTCTATGAATCATACATAAAGTTTGGCACTTTTTTAATAGTAATAAATTACCTGTGAGATTTCAACAACTGATTAGAAACACCAGGGCATAATACAATCATAACTAGGAAGGAATTGTGCGGTTAGGAATATGTCAGGCTTGAAGCTGGCAAAGATTAAACTTTGGGAAATTCTCAAAACACTACCAGGGGATGTCTGAGTTCTAACAATCCCATCTCAAAAATGCTTTATCCTCAAACCATCCCTTCTCTTCTCAAGCCTTAAAGCCAGGACCAGTACCATCAGCTCCAGAAGATAGTCAAATAAGATTTATAGAGAGTCCCCAGGTTATAAACAAAAGAGGTCCTGTAGGTCTGTTTGTAATTTGAATTTTTATATTAGTTGGAACAGTTACCTATTACCCATAATACATGTGGCCTCCATTCATAAGTGTGAGTCATACATCAGTCGGATGTTTGTAACTCAGAGACTGCTTATATTTCCCTTATAAAAAGTCCAGAACTGGGGTTATGACCCACCAGTAACCAGGGGATCCAGGCTCCTTCTTGTCTTCTGAAATTGTGCTCTGTGGAAGATTGCTTGCAAAGAAGAACACAAGCATTGCTCCCATCCCTGAACACTTGCCTTTTAATCTGAGCTGTCATGTGACTTGCTCTGACCAATAGAAGATGGCAAAAGTTTCTTGGCATGACCTCTGGGCCTTATTCCCAAGAAGCTTTGCAACATGTGCTGTCTTTGTTTTGGCCTGAAACAAACATAGAAGGATCCCTAGTCTTCTGGAAGATGAGAAACAGGCTCCGTTCCTGTGATTAAAGCAATCTAGGATCAGCCACATTAGTGATCCCAGGGCAAGACTTACAGAGTAATTACTCAGTTTAGTCCAATCAAAATAGCAGAATCATGAGAAAATAAATGGTGGTTGTTTCAAGCCACTAAGTTTTGGATAATTTGTTGTATAGCAATAGACAAAATCCCATCCCTTGTGTTTTGCTTTTGTCTTCATAGTTAGCACAATGCCTGTCACATTAAAATCATGTCCCAGGATAAGAAGCATAAAGGTCAAAAGGTTGATGCTAGTCAAGTTTGTCTTCTTTATAGGATGTCCCATCAGCTCCACCAAGTTGCTTCTCCAAGAAGCAACTTAATACTTCTTGGCGAGTATTAAGCCATTTGCTGTAAAGAAATCTGAAGAAGAGAACCATGCATATTGTCACACAGGGAAAGCTGGGGGTGGATGTTCAGTAAGTATCTAGCAGTGAGTGCCAGATCAGTGCTATCAGCAAAAGGGAATCCCCTGAAGGTTATGTACAGAGAAATAATGTGATCAGAGCTGCATTTTTAGAAAGATCTGTCTGGAAGATGAATGGAGGAGAGACCAGAGGGGGCCAGATCAGAGGCAGGGAGATCGGTTAGGAGGTTGCTGTATCAGTTCTGTCAAAAGGATCTAACTAAGGCTGCGACAATGGAAATGGAGAGAAGAGGATATTTAAGGGGAAGCTTTCAACTCACTGGATGTTAAAAGTGAGGAAGATTCTTGGCTGGGGTGATTTCATGAATGGTAAGATTACAGTACAAAAGGAGAATTCCATCTGGAAGAAAGACAATGAGTTAATAAAAACACATAATTGGTTCTTGTTATTCACAGTAACTATGTTCTATAGTCACTGAAAATGCTGCATTAGCAAATTCTGAATCATCGCTCCTGGAAGAAAGATGGAGTTAGGTTCTCACAAACCTCTCATCATAACATTTTCATCAACTGATCAATATATAACATTGTCTTATGTGTGTTTCTGTCTAAAGGCACCTAGTTTAATATATATTCTTGGTTCATTAACACTGAACTCACAGCCAGTAGCACTGTAACTCGGGCCTGAGTGAAGCTTATCTAACACATGCATTTTTTCTAGAAGGCACATCATAGCCTACTTGTGCTTGGCAGCACTAGGCAGCACTTCAGTGCTATGCTTGGGGGCCTTTTTAAACAGCAAAATAACCAAGAAAAAGTACAAACATGTGAAAACTGTGGCACTAAATGGACCGCAGAAAGAACACTTATTTACAGTGTGAGAGCTGAGGCAGGAAAGCAGGGCATGACCTTACTCTGCCTCAGCTGGGACCGTGCTGTCAGGCACCTCAAACTTTGTGCCACTCTGTGCATGCCCACAAATGACCACAAAGTATCATGAGTGTTGATGTGGGAATCACACATAAATTTTATCTCGTAGACGTATTCACAAATACAGCATTTGGAAAGGATGAGAACTGACTGCATTTAACTTCGCTGTCCATGGAATATCCAAAAAGCAATTGAATATAGTCTGAAGACAGACTATAGGCTACAAGTCAAATAGGTCACACCTTTGCTCAAAGGCCTGCAAGGTTCCCTAGTCACTCTGAGCAAAAGTCAAACACCTTCTGATAGCCCACTGGGCCCTACATAATTTTTCCGTCCCCAACTCCCATTTTGTTTGATCACTACCTCCCCACCTCAGATCACTCCACTAGCTACAGTGGCCTCCTTTTCACATCCTGGAATATGTCAAGGACACACCTCAGGACACTTGCACTTTTAGCCCCCTCTACCTGGATGTTCTTCCCACGGACAGTGTCCTGGCTTGTTCCTTCTCTCTCCGCCTTTCTCACTCTTCTTTTTCTTTTTTCCCTGCCTGAGGACATGTTGTCATGGATAGAGTCCTTAACCTGGAGGCAAAAAATGCTAACAGCAGGGAAGATAGCAGGATGTAAAACACCACATACTTCAAAAATTCAGACCTAATTTCTTTTCACACTTTTATTTGGAAATAATTTGGTTTTTTCCAGTCCAGGGCTGGTAAAAAGGCCACAGAGGCACAACCAGTCCTGTTACAGCTGCAGAGGACAGAAGGTTGAGGAGAAAATTCAATTAGAGCCCTGGCTTCCACAGCCTGATAATGAGTTGACATTTGCAGGGTGTGACTGGCAACAACACCCACCACTGTGAACCCCACAATATGGGGAAAGCTTTCTGTTGTGGGCTGAGACAACACCACACAAAAGGTCTCAGGCAGCATGGCTTTTTCACATCTGAAGGGTCATCAACTCTGGCCTGCCTGCCTCCTCAGGCCCCCTCCTCTGTACTTCCCAATAGAACAGCTCCTTTCAGATATGTCCAAGAAAAAAATAATAATAATAATAAATGCTGCTACTGGCAAAATAATTCCTTATTCTGGCTTTGTAAAATCCAAAGAGACTTCTGGTTTCCTCAAGATGTTGTGATATCTTTGACTAATTCTTAAAGATGAGAGCATTAAAGGAAAATATTTAACAAGATAATTCAACCAGACATTTGCCCAGGAATTTTACAGTTTATAAAATAGTTTAGACACATGAGCTCTAGAATCTACAGAAAGACTCAAGTCATGTCTTTTGACTTCTGATCTATCATTCCATGCCATTTTGTAAATGAATACAGGGTGTCCCTCAAAAGTCTACCATACATAGGGGAAATGAGAAAAAGTAGCTAAATGTACCTTTATTTACAAAATATTCATTACAAAATTTTGCAAAATATTTACAAAATATTCACTATGTGTTGGTCACCTCTTCTTAAAATTTTGTAATGAATATTTTGTAAATAATAGTACATTTAGCTACAATTTCACATTTTCCCTATTGTGGTGACTTTAGGGATGACTTTGGGACACCCTATAGAATAAAGAGTTGAGGCATCACAACTTGCAAAATGGATGAGAAACTACTAACGAATTTGAAAGAGGCAGATCAAGGTGAGGCCCAATATGAAGTAGAACCATAAAGGTGACCATTACTGCCTTTTGTCCCCTACTACATACACCCCTGTGTCCCATTCCACCAATGCCCAGGGCCCTCTTTATCCCCTTATGCTAAACAAGGCAACTCTTCTGTGTTGCCCACATGAGCAGCACTTCACAGTCCGGCTTCACTATCCCTTCAAAGCTTTGACTCCTTCTATCCCTTCAAAGCTTATCTGCCCTTACCTATGTTCCTGTCCCTCAGCTTCTCTCTAAGCGCTGATTATTTGATGTCCTAGGAAGTGCCTTCCCCTCTGAGAGTTGGGATGCATGTCAACTAAAGTCTTACATGAAGATCAGAACTCACTACTGTGTTAGCCCTGCCCATAGCACTGATACTTTGATAAGGGTTCTATTGACTCAACCTGAACCCTATGGTGATGTGAGAGTTTCAGACTCTGCTGCAGCTGATAGGTGTAGATATTACTGAGTAGGGGGCTAAGACTATTTCCAGCCTCCCTCTATTGGAGCACCACTGCCTATCCAATGTCCTGACCACAATTATGACTAGTAGCCAAAAGTATCTCCCAAGATAACAATAGCCCATGAAATAGAGAAAGCTAACCCAGATAGCACCTAAGCCTTTTCAAAGGTTCAACATAGTCTAGGCTATTTCTGCCAAGACAAAAAAGGTGCTCTTTCCAAATATTCCTTTTGGTTGACCATGAGTGGCCCAGCTAGGCACTGGCCAAGAAATCAACACCTGCCCAGTCCCTGGAAGCTCGAGCTGGCTCTGAAGAGGCAATCACCTGAAATAGCCAGGAGCAGATGGAGGTGGGTTGATTCCAAGCCTGTCCTAAGGAAGCCAATTCAAAGTAGGGTTGACTAAATTTTGTCACCTTCCAAAGACTAAGGGAGAGCATGAGATTGAGAGTGAGGAACCCATGTAATAGGAAAGCTGCTGAGGTGGAGGAGTGCTCCCTGAACAAATGAGGGAGAGAAGCCAGTATGTCCCAGAGAGGGCCCCACACGCTCACAGAGGCCCACACTGCTCTCCTGGTGGGGTGTGGGCCCAGGTGAGAGGAGCAGAGTGGAAGTGGACATCATCCAGAGCCATCCTCTCCAGGACAGACTACTGCTCCTCAGGGCTGTTGTCTAATTGCAGAAAATATCCTCCAATGAGCATCTACAATCCTTCCTGTAGGACTTACTGACAGTTTCTCTGTCCTCTCCAGATGTTGTACAACAAAGGCCTAGCTGAGAGTCATTGCCAACAACTGGATAATGTTGCTAGGAGGAGTCAGCCAAGTGGAGACGTGGAAGCCATATAGACAGTCCACCCTGCAGCAAGAACTGCCCCCACAGGGCAGGGCTGAGGCAGCCTCAACAGTGCCACTGCAGTGATATTTTAAAACCCTTCAGAGAGGGCTGCAGGGACCTGCTGGAAGGTGGGACATGAGACGTGAATATATCCCTTTAGGCTCAGTGGCCCCTGGGGGGTCAGCCCCTTGGGAGACCGGTGGAGGAGGTTTGAGCCCATCCTGGATACCAGACACATAGGAGCACCTCCCCAGCCAGCACTGACCACAGCCCAGAGGACAAAGCCAGATAATGGAATCTGCCTCAGCTTCAGAACTATTGTTATTTGCACTCTGAGAAATGCAACAACCACTTTGATAAAGAAACAGTGGCAACTACAAAACACTGGGAAGAAAACTTACCTCTTTCAGAGTTTAAAGATCTGTGTGCCCAGCTAAGCCACTTCTCAGCAGAGGGGCATGTGGGAAACTCACAGAGCCCCCCGGGGCCCCTGGTTCCTCGTGTGAAAAGTAGACATGAAGACACCTTTAAAACAAGCATCAAAACGCAAGTAGTTTATTTAAGAGAGGCAAGAAAAACTGTCAGAAGAGTGGAAGAGGGAACCCAGGAAGAGAAGAAAATGATGTATCAGTCTAACTGCCACTGTGGGCAACAGAAATTTAATAATTTCTTAAGGAAAGTCTAGAAAGGGAACAGAACACAGATCTCAGAGTTCTCCCACCCATGGAATAAGGAAGCTGCAGAGTTTACACACAACTCCACAGTGGCACTGGGTGAGGCTGCAGCTACTGGTGTGGGCAGAGTATCGGTCATAGCTCTTTAGAGAAAGCCTGCACACCAAGGAAGGGAAGTGGAGGCCGGTCAGTGGAAGGAGCCAGACTCCCCTGAAATGGTAACCCCCCCTGGGGGTGTATGTGGCATTGCAGTGGCTTTGACTATTAGTGATCGGCAGAGCCAAAATCCAAAGCTCAGTTGCCTGACCCCTGTCTCAACACTCAGGACTCATCTCCTCGTGAGGTTTCTGCCAGTGCCCAGACTGCTTTCTGTCAGCGTTGTTCTCCCCATACACGGTAACAGGGAGAAGGCATCCCTTAGTCAAACGGTCCTCTCCAGACTCTGACAAACTCACCCAGAACACCCAGCCTTGTAAGCCTGGTACTAGGCCCCAACAGGAGAACTCACAGATTTGGGGCCCGTTTCCAGGCCTGGGGGCTGTTGCCAGAAAATCAACCCAGGGAGACATTTGGCAAGAGGGAGAATAGTGAACTGGGAAAAAGGCAAGTACAAAGAAAGGCAAGTCCTTGAGTCCAAGTGATAGGACCATCCAGGCAAGACAGAGGACAAGAAATTCATTATTAAATCTGCAAACAATGAGCATCGTTTGTGGTTCACAGAAGCACGTGTCCCTGGACATGGCTCACAAGCCCCGGGCATGTGGGGAGAGGGTATTAGGAAGAAGCAGCAAGCATTGGGCTCTCTCCAACTGGGCCCTGCAAAAGCCATCAATAGAGTACTAAAGGCAAGTCAGGGTGAGGGAAGGAGGTCTTTTAGGAAACATAAACTGTCTTCTCTCTTTGTGTTTTGAAACAAGGAGAGAGAAAAGAAATAAAAACAAAGCACTGAGTCAAGAAAAATCTGACCCCTTAGGTTTTACTCACAATTAAAATGCAGCCTGGCCTCACTGCTGCTATGTATCATCATTTCTAAGATGGATATTAGTTCATGTTTGACATCTTTGTAATTGGCGCATGCCTTGAAGTACTTATGGCCCCCAGAGCCTCCCAGCCAGGCAACCACCATGGTGAAATTGTCACTGCCCACTGGCCCCAGCTTTGTCAGAGCTACTCCCACTGACTACTCTCAGATACCAAGTTTGGTTACCATTTAAAGTATCTTCAAACCAGAGTAGCAAAATTTTATTGAAGTTAGATCATAGATTCATAGGAGTTCTTTTTTTTTTTTTTAACTCTTTTATATGTTTTAACATTTCCATAATAAAAAAGGGAGAAAAGGGCTCCAAAATATACAATGATTCAGCATTAAATGAAATGCTTATTGTGCACTTGGAAAAGAAGAAAAACAGAGCAGTGGTGTGTCAATGTGATATTGGTAAAACAAATATTTGACACTGAAGAAATGGCTGCAATTTTAAGTTTTTTTAGAAAATAACAAGAAAGCCCTCTTCAGGACCAATGAAAGAAAGATACCTACAGTTAGATGAAGTCTGTAATATTTTGTTACTGAGATTAAAGGTGGCAGAACATGCATAGACTTTTGGAACTCATTAAAGAAATTTTGAGGACGATAACCAAATCAATAGTTACGTTAAACTATCATAAAGATAGGTGTCATATTTCAAATAACGCATAAATAATGGTGCCTCTTCCCTTCAATAGTATCTTAGGGTCAATAAAACACAGTATGTCCAATGTTAACTTTCTAATACTGTTTTCAAATATTGTTTATGGAAAAAGATAAAGAAATTTCATTCACCAAAGTTCCCCAGGAAGAATCCCATATTTGCCTAGAAGAAATTTGTTAATAGGAGACACTACAGTGTTAGGGCTGAGCTCGTGTGCTCTGAAACTCCCACCGCCTACATTTCCATCCCAGCTCTGCCACTCACCAGCTGTCTGGCCTTTGCCAAGTTGCTTAGGGTTTCTGTGCCACAATTTTCTCATCTGCAAAATGAGCATGATGAAAGTGGATCTTTTATGACATTGTGTGGAAATTAAATGAAATTATACATGCAAAGAATTAAACCTAGTACCTGGAACAGAGGAAGTTTTCAATAAACTATTGTGTATGAATGAAAAGGAATTTGTATACTCCTAGAGAACAGGTGGGCTGGGGATGGGGGGAGAATTCAGAGAGAAAGTCTAAGTGATAAGAGAACATTTTCCTGAAAAGTGCCATGCATTTATTAGGTAAAAGGTTGCCATTAAAGGGAGATACTAAGTGTAATAGGAAAAAGCACATGAATGCAGAAGTAGAAAGCAGAAGGGGTCCTGAGAAAGTAAGTCCCCAGAATTCACAGAATCAAGTGAGAGGTATGGAATATTGCAGGCTGTGCAATTTGGAGCTAGTTTAGATTACCCTATATTCTCCACCTGAGTTAAACATGTTTGCCTTCCTCCTTCTCAAAGATGGCACGTGGGTCCCATCTTGGATGCCAGCTCTGATCAACTGGAGTGTTGTACTGTGAAGGATTAGTTAGCAATGTCTGCTCTGGGTACCAAAGGATTAAGTTAGTACATGAATAACATTTCAGCCACCTTGGCCTCAGGCCAGACCTGTGTCCCCACGATACTAGAAATGAATACACAATCTCTCTGTTCCAAGTGTCTGATCTAGGACCCAGCATCCAAGACAGCCCTCTTTAGATTGTATCCTAAGGTCACAAAAATTAGATTGAGTTTAGGTGACAGATTCATGGTACATTCAACAAGTACTGCCATATAGGATTTCTCCAGCCCAAATCAAGCATCCAGCAGGTGTCCAGGTAACTGTCAGCCAACAAAGATATAGATATTTCAGGCAGAGAACTGGTAGCAACCAAATGAATTGTAAAATCCATATTGCTGGCTTGAAATATGTTCATTGAAATGTTAGAAAGGAAAGAGCAGTTTCAGGACTCACATGGATCTTAGAAAGCTTTCTATTTAAGTCTTTTATTGTGCAGAAGAAGAATTGAGATGTAAGGTTAACAGAATGTCAGAGGTTAAGTCTAGAACCTCAAGCTCCTGGGACCTACCTTGCCCAGGACTTCAGTCTCATAATGTTGAAAGAGCAGGACTTGCCCAGGGATAAAGAGGCCAGCCCTTCATATTATACTTTCTGCCTTCTCCTGCCTGGGGAAAATTGGACCAATTGGGGAATTATCTGCTCAGAGGCCATTGACTCTATGAAAAACTCATCACTGTGCCATGTTAGAACCATCCATGTGTATTTCCTCCGCATTCCAAGACCAGAGGAATTGTCTCAAACTGTACCTATTATAACCCCGATTCAGATTTTAACAATAGACTGCAGAAGAGATTCTAGATCATGCGGTCTTAAAATGAGCAAGCCATTATTTCTGCTTGAAATGGAAGTTCTTGCCCAAGTCTGTCCCCAGTGGTACACTGTGGTGTTTTATGTACTTTCCCTAGAAAATGCCTTTCAAATATAAACATGCTACTTTTGAGGGCTTCTTTCTAATTCATTTGGTTTTTGGAATTCACAGAGAACACACAAGGTCCTCAGATGAAACATCCAGAGAAATTCCTGAGTTTTTCTTGTTTTGTGGTTGGTGAGAATCAGAGGCTGCTTCTTACATGTGCCATGGTTCGTTTTCCACTCCCCTGTTAGTAGGCACTTGGTTTGCACCACTTTGGGGGAATGCTGAACAAAGCTTCTACCAGAGTTGTTTATTGTTTGTCCATGTTTCCTGATACAATTGTGAATACACTTCTCCAAATATATACTCAGAAAAGGATGCCCTGGGTGTCTGTCCTAGGGTGTGAGGATCTTCATCTGCAGTATTCCACAGTGTTTGCACTATTTTCTGTTCCCACCAGTGTAAGAATTTCCACGGCTCCACATCCTTACCAACACTTGGTATTTCAGAGTGTTTAATGCTAGCCATTCTGGTGAGCTTCTAATGACATTCTTTGGTGGTTTTATTTTGTATTTTCTTCTCTTTTTTTTTTTGCAGTTTTTGGCCAGGGCTGGGTTTGAACCCACTACCTCCAGCATATGGAGCCAGCGCCCTACTCCTTTGAGCCACAGGCACCACCCTATTTTGTATTTTCTTAATAAGTAATGAGGATAAGGACATCTCACATATTCATTGGTCATTTATATTCCCTTTTTTGTGAAGAGTGTGTCAAAATCCTTTGTCTATATTTCTTTTTAATTATTTGTTTTTTTCTATTTGGTTTGAAGAAATCATTTATGTATGCTGGGCTCTAGTGCTTTGTGATGATAATTGTTGAAAATACCTTTCCCAAATTAACAAAAGAAAATACCTTTTCTACCTTAAAGTTTGTCTTTTCTTTTTTTTTGTTGGTATATTTTCTTGACAGAATCTCTTAGTTTTAATATATGCTTGAATTTACCAGTCTTTCCTTTAGAGGTAGTGTTTTTGTGGTCTTTAAAGAAATCTTTTCCCACCTCAAGAATACAAGGATATTAGTTTATATTCACTTCCAGAAGATTTATAGTTCCACTTTTCACACTTAGGTCTTTTGTCCTTCTCAAACTTTGTTGTCCAGTGATAATGGGGGCCGTCGCATCACAGTTTTGAGCACCAGCTTGGCGGCAGACTGCCAGCATGTGAGTCACGGGTCAGCAACTCACTAGCTGTGTGACTCTGAGAACCTGCTTTACTGCTCCGTGCCTGTTTTCTCAGCTGTACTATCACCTGCTATAGAGTTTTTATAAGAATTAAATGAATTAATACATGTAAAAGTACTTAGAAGAAAGAATGCCTGGCATACGCTAAACACTTTATAGGACTTAGCAACATCTTTTTTCTGCCCTTAAAGTCTCTCTCCCAGCTCACTCAGACCCCACGATCATCCCTGCTGTGCTCTAACGACAGTATACACACACACACACACACACACACACACACAAAATGACCCCATGAAGCTCTGTGCTGTCATGATCAACATTCTGCCTGAAGAGTTTCTCCTATTTTCTTGCATGTGTCAGTATTTATACGCTTCACTTGCCACCTACAGGTGCCTCAACCTCCTACCAGGAGGATGTGCCTAGCTCTGTCGACTTTAAGATCAGAGAGATGTGGAATTCAATTCTCCTCAGACATTTCTTATGCTCCATTGGAAGCAATATAGCTCTGAAAGTGTTGGAAAAGAGAACGATTTCTCAACTTTTATCCACCTGGGATGCATATTTTGAAGGACACTGCATGATCCATGGCATTTTCCTAACAGTGAGCGACTTCAAGCCAGAGAAGGACAGGAATTAGCCTTTGTTGAAGGACTTGTAAATTGTAAGTGGGTTTTGTGTGTTATTTTGTTGAATCTTCCCAATAAGGGTGAGAGGAAGTGACCAATGGGCAGAAATGCCACAAGTGCTGGTCATGGAAACAAGGTCACTCTGGCTTTCAGGGAGGACTGTTTGTGTCAGGCATTCTCCCACAGAGACACTGTCTAGCAAGCTTGCAGAGAAGGATCAGTCTGTCTTACACTACTGAATGCCTGCACGTTATACCTCTTCTATTCTGTCACCTCCTCTGCATCCTGGTCACTTCTCCTCATGCCAGCCAGCAGCACACAATGTTCTCCTAGTGAACGCCATCCCTAAACTCGACCACCCACCACAAATCTCACATTGCATTATTTAGTCCCCGAGGTCCCCTCTCAAAAGTGTCTCTAGTCTCTCTCCTGGAATGGCAGTGAGGTTTCCCCAAGTCCCTCCTCTCACACAGACCTGTTTACCTGTACAGGTCAATCTTTACATGACTGTGCACGTGTACACATCTAAGTGAGGAAGGCATGGAAAAGCCATACTTGATTAATAAAAATAATTACTATATTGAGTTATTCAATGAAATGTGTAACAATTGAAGTGGGCCTGTAACATAACATTTCATGTAACCTAAATGTTATTAACTGGAATCTTTTCACTAAAGTCCACTTTTGTAATGATGCAAGTAGAAGGGACACTTGCCATTATTTTTAAGAATTTACTCAAATGAACAACTTCTAGGTTGAGTCTTTAAACAACCCACTAAGATTATCTCTCTGACATAGTATCCCAGGCTTAGTACTGTCCGCAGATCTCAGGGTACATAGCACAAGTCTGGCACCCATAATAAGATCTTCAATGGATACTCATACAAACAGATGAAAGAATGAATTGGCTCCATTGACAAACAGCCCAATCATCTTTCCACAATCAGGTCCATTCTCTACCGATAATCACTAGAAGAATTAGCACCCTGAGGCTGTCTAGGAGCCAAGACATCAGGTTCAATCTTGCAAGCTAACTAAGACTTAATTAGGCAGAAACATTGACTCAAGCACCTCAGAACTTATTTAAACAGCAAGAGCTGAGATTGGAATCTCTCCTCAAAACCATAATATAGGACTTTGCAGGCAGCAAACATTCAATGAATACTTACCAATTACCCTTCAGAAATCTAGTTAATTCCATTAGCCAAATTTCTCCTTGGCTGTGTGTGTACCCACTAACCAAGGTACAGACCCACAGACACACATGAGCACGTCTGTTCTGCCACCTCCTCTGCCCTCTGCCTTCACTATCTGCATTTGTGGGCTGGCTGCTAAGGCACCAGATCTAATTCTTGAGTTTGAGCAAATCTTTTCTCTCCTAACCATGTGAGTTTGCTTTTTTTCTTGAGAGACCTACAAAAGCTACATCCCCACTCTGTTCCTTCCCCAAGAAGAAATGTGCTATTCTTAGCAAGAGGATGTCTCCTCCAGCAGGAACATAGTGGCATCTACAGAGATGGCTATAGCTCATGGTGGTCTCCAGAGGCTCTCAGATACCACCTCAGGCTGCTGCTTCTTGCCTTTTGCAGGACACCTCCAGAAAAAGTTCAGGCAACCCCAGAATACAGCCAGGAAAAACACAGTACTTGGATGAGAAGGTAATATACAGACCTGAACTTCCTGAGATGTTTTATGAGTTTTTTCAGACCTGGAAGTGTATTGCTCAGAATGATTCCCAACAACTTAATTGTCGCTCAGCCCACCCACAATACCATCATTTCTCCAACCACAAGCAGGGAAGAAGTAGTTAGTAAAATAAGCTAATGCTTAGACCTTAGGCAGTGATTAGACTGACTTGTATTCCTCCAAAATTTACATGTTGAAATCCTAACCTCCAGTAACTAAGGGGGTGACTCTATTGGGGAATTCAGAGTACTTAAAGAGGTAATTAAGGTACAATGAGGTTATACGGGTGAGAGTTAATCCAATATGACTGTGTCCTTATTAGAAGAGATTAGAACACAACACACGAAAAAAGGCCTGTGTGATGACATTGGAAGAAGACAGCCATCTGCAAGCCAAGGAGAGAAGTCTTAGAAGAAACCAATGTGTGGAAACCTTGTTCTTAGATTTCTAGCCTCCAGACTTGTGAGAAAATTAATTTCTGTTGTTTAAACCACCCAGTCGGTGGTAGTTATTAAGGCAGCACACAAACTAATACAGGTGGCACAGAATCTGGGGTTAAGTGTGGCCATAAGCAGCGGGGTCAGCATCATAAATAGTCAGAAGAGGTGAGAAGCCACATTTATTAAGGGATAGAGATTGTTAGGGGAACAAGGCACCTCTGCCCCCTTGTGTGTACTGATCCCCAATATCTCTCTATTGCTTCTCTACTGCTGCATAACAAACCACCTAAAACTTAGCAGCTGAACAAAACCTCTGTTCATTTGCTCAGAACTCTAGGTCAGGAGTTTGGGCCGACAGCATCAGGGCAGCACTTCTGCTGGTCCATCTGGAGGTCACTCACATGGATGCAGTCATCGGCAGCTTGTCCTTTTTCATGCGCCTGGCAGTTGGCGCCACCTACTGGCTGTAGCGCTTTCGTTCTTGGGCTCCAGCAGGCTGAGCAAAGCCAGTATGCAAGATGAGTGTCAGACCAGCAATTTAAAAGGGGACTAGCAGAAACTACAAGGCTTTTTAAGGCTGAAATTCAGAAGTCTCTCAATATTACTTCAAATACATTCCTTTGGGGAAAGTATGTCACATGGTATCTTAGTCTGTTTACTATCACAGCTGCGACAGAACACCACAGACTGGATAATTCGTAAAGAGAAGAACTTTATTTCATACAGTTCTGGAGGGTGGAAAGTTCAAGGTTGAGGAGCCCACACTTGATTAGGGCCTTCTTGCTGCACCATCCTATGGCAGAAAGTGGAAGGGCGAGAGAGCTCACAGGGGAGGAAGCAAGAGGGCCCCAAGCTCACTCTCATATCATGCCATTCCTGAGATAATAAAGCTACTTGAAATAACTAGCCCACTCCCGAAATAATGACAGTACTCCATTCATAAGGGCAGAGTCCTCTTTACATAATCTCCTTTTCTTGGGTCCCACATCTGCTTCATTGTGAATTAACTTTCCAATACATGAACTTTGGGGGATACATTCAAACCATAGCACAAGGCCAGTTTCAATGGGAGGAGAATTAAACCAACCTCTTGATGGGGTGAGCAGTAAAGTCACAGTGCCAAGATATGTATACAGGATGGGAAATAGAGTTGCAACCATCTTTATAAACACATGTTTATACTCCCTTGGGCCTGACTACCAGGATCATTTCCTTGATTACAAGGTGGGTGTGCCCTCTGTCCCAGGCATTTAAAACAACAAAGCCCAGACTTAGATATATGAGTGTGCCTTAAGGATTCTGACACTCATTCATCCATCTAGTCATTCTGCAAATACAAACCAAAAAAATCTATTCTGGGCATACAAAGGTGAATATGATATAATGCCCACCTTTGGTGAAATTTTATTTACTAGGGTCATAGAGACAAGAGTAAGTGGATCAAAACAGAATTGTAAACAGAGTAGTCAATTCTAGGGAGGAGAAGTTTAAGGAAGGTTTCATAAAGGAAGTGACTCTTGCCCTAAGTTTAGAATGATGAGAAGCTTGCCAGGTAAATTGGGATAAACGGGCCAAGACCTGGGGAGAGATGATTCTTGATAGGCAGTAGCACCACCTCATGGCAAAGCAAGGAGCAGGCTTCTCTGCCACACTGAAGAGCCGGCACTTTCTCTGCAGGCAACAGAAAGACACTGAGGACTTCCCAGCCTACATTTGTTGTAATTATACTTGCAATCTGGTAGAATATATAGGATGTTCTTGAGACAAAGAGACCCATGACAGTTCTTTTCCAATTCAATTCCAACAATGGAACTCTGACCCACAAAAGCAAAAAGGGTTGTATCAAAGCCTGTGCAGGTACTCACAGGGTGGAAGGGGCTGGAGAACCATGGGGGAACCCTTGGAATTGGAACTACTCCAGTAAATGTGAAAACAAACTCCAATCAGCTGTCTGACCCATACTAGACATTGCTGGCAGATGCATAGATCTCTTTTAATCATTCTGTGTCAGGGGAAGAGTTTCAGGGCTTCTGAAGAGAAAATACACTTGGCTGTTGCTCTCTGGCTGTGCCAGGCCTATGAGGGATTGCTGGGGATTCCTGGGGACTCCTTCAAAGCCACCTGTGATGGGTGGGCTGGCACCCACCTGTATTGCTCTACAGATAGAAAGATAATTCCCAAGAAGGAACCAAGATACTGTTAGAAGGTAAAATGGAAGCCAAAAATTGGCAAAAGCCCCTACAGGACTATTCAAAGAGCCTAGGTAATAAGCAGCAAGGCCCATCTGCCCAGGCAAGGAGCACAGGTCTAGAGTGAGAAGTAACCAATGTGTTCCTATTTTTTTTTTCCTGAACTGAAACAAAAATTCCAAATAAAATAACTAATTCAATTTGGCCTCTATAAGTATTTCTTTTGATGAAGTTTGAAAACCCCTTTCTCACTAACTTTCTCAAGCATCCAAGACAAACTTTGAACAATACCTAGGTTTAGACAAACACATTCACATCCTACAAATTCTGTCAAGAAGAGGTTTTGTGCATAATATCTCATCTTATGTTCTTCTAACCCAAAGAAAACTTTTTTCATTTCTTTTTTTTTTTTTTTTTTTCCGTTTGTAGCCAAAAGGAAAAGAACTTGGACAGTATCCATTAATAACCCAGAGCTATGCCACAGGTCAACAACTTCCAACCTGTTTTTAATTCCCAGATAGTATTATTTATACAATGCTTTGCAATGCTGCTCACAGGGTAAGACTCTCTAAATCATATTTGAAGATACGGATTACCCCTTGCTTGGCAAATGTTGCTTCTGAAGATGCAGAAAATTTTCCTTGCTCCAACACAACCCAGATAAGATCAGCCTGACTCTCAGGCCTTGTTCCAGCTCCACCACTGAAGGAGATCAAGGTGAAACTGGTTTCTGGGTTAGACATTATGGGACCATGAACTTTGAAGTCCTGATCAACCTATTTCTAATCACAGAGTCTATGAAAAAATAGTACTGATGGATTTATATATCTTGTCTTAATGAACCAAACTGGGGACTGCTCATCCCATGCAACAAAGCCAGACACTGAAGCTGAAGTTCCAAGGAGCAAAAATAGCCCTTTTTTGCAGGGTGCCCAGCAAGACGTGCAAACAGCTAACATGTAAGACCCGAACTCCCATTGGCATACAACGCAGGGTTCTTAAAGGCAGAGGTACATTTTAGGCCGGCAAATTATAAATCAATACATTGAGAATATACATTGCTCTAACCCGAAAATGTAGAACATCCCATAGTAGAGGGGTGTGCAGGTCATAAGTGAATGCAGAGATTCTTTGATTAGCTAAAAAGGGACTGAAATGAGTGCAACTTCCAGGCCTCTCAGGGAGAAACTTAAAAAATCAAAAAAGGAACTGCTGTCAAAATTAAATGCCTTGGTTTTCCCTTGCCTGCATTTTCCATTTGGTAACGGTTTCTGAAATACAACTCAAGACTATACATCAAGATGCCATCTTTAGTTTTCACAGGAACCAAAGCACCTCATGACTCTGACTTGGAAGAAAGACCAGGGTTATTACTGTCTCTCCACTCATCAGGCAGCCTGCCCATTCACTTTACAAGGCTAGAATTTCCCTTGAAGACACTCACAGTCTTTATTTCCATGCTTGGGGAGCCCTGCTCCAAATTCACATGTTCAAATACAGTCAGATTTAATATCAGAAGTTTTAGTTTTAAGGTCCAGAAACCTTCACTTTTGAGCCATAGAGTTGTGCAATAATTGTTTTAACTTCCATGCACTTACAAACGTTTAAAGTGGGGATAACGATACTGGGATGTTGTGATATCGTGAAACACGTATATTTGGTTTTCATTCCCAGCTCCTCAACAGAACTTCTAAAACCTTGTACTATTTCCTTAGTGATAGAGGTAGCAGCACCTATTTTTTATGTTTGATTTATGTCCTCAGTTCTTCTTAATGAGAAAAAAACTGAATTCTGTAAAATAATTTGAAGAGGTTTCTTGTGAGCTGAGTGTGTGTGACCAACACTTCTGAACAAATGTTTTTAAGAGGTTCTGAGAGAAGGAACTCATTGGAGTTCCTGGCCTTACTCCCACTCAAAGAAAACACAGAGTTAAAACAAAGAAAGCTTCTCACAGGCCACCCCCTCCCGGAGCACGACCCAGAACATGCTGCCTTTAGTGGTGATACAGGGTGCCCCACCATACCTGGCCACACATACCACATCTGCAAGTTGTTCCTTTGTGCTTGCCTATAGAATCTCTTGCTATTTCCAGGAGCAGCACAGTGAATTACCCAGCCTGCTGCCACAGGTGCCTTGTACACAAGGTCCCTGAATAAATTCATGTCTCTTTTTTCTGGTTCTCCAATATTCTGTGGTGTCAGCTCATATTACATAGGAGCTTTAAAGGACCTTAATCCATGGAACAGTGCCCATGGTAGCCAGGTCACAGTTTGGTTCTATGCCCTCACCAAGACAGGAATGACACATAACATCATAAGTCAATATGTGGAAAGCGTACATTGGTTTGGCTCAAAAAAGGTGGAACATCAGGAAGGAGGAGCTTATAGGTGGGTTTAAAGATTCTTTAGTTCATATCTAATTGGTTAAAGAAACAAAACTTTATCTAAAATGTCTGACATGTTTTAACTGAAGAAGGATATCTGGTAATCAGAGATAAGCCACTGGACATATAGGAACTCAAATCTTTGACATGTTTCAAACATCCTAAGGTTCACTCATCACACCCATAATTCCAGTTTGACTTTGAAAGCAGAAATTTCATCTGTCCACTTGAACACAGTTCATCCAAGATTGAGTTCATTGAGCAGGTCGAATATCACACAAGTAAGCAAGTTTTGCGACCCATTCAGTGTTCCCCCTGAGATGTGCTGCCAGTGGTGATTGTTTTGCTAAAAAAAATCTCTGAAGCAGCTTTCATATCTCAAGAATTCTGGCCCGTGTTCTACTTTTAGAAAGCCCTCTCATTTCCATAAGAGAAGACAAGTGTCCTACGTCCATCTCCTCAGAGATCCATGAACAAACACTAGTCAAGGGCATGTATTTTAACATGGTTGATAATTTTTATCACACTCTGTAAAACGTTGCTTAGTTTGGGTGACATTTTTCAGCTAGCCAGCATTTCTCTAAGGATGACACAGTGTGCAGACTCACATTCAGAAGTGACATCCTTGATGCAGGTAATGAAACCAGAAAGCTGACCAGTCATGGTAGCTGCTGAATCCATACACTTTCTGACTCAAAGTAACCAATTTGCCTTTCCTATTCAAAGACCTGAATAGTTAGGCAGCTGTGACGTTGGTTGGAAACAAAAGTGCATGTGACATACCCTCATGCACATCCTCCTGAAAATATATCTCACAAAACCCAGCATTGTTGCCTTGTCAACATAGGTAGACCCAGCAACCAGGATTGTAAACCACAGTGACTCATGATCCTTTCTAACAAATGTGCCTCAATATCCTCTGCTGTTTCATCAATTTCTCGAATTATGGTGCTAACTGAAAGAGGAACATGTGCCACCTTTTGAACTTCAGCCTCTCCCTAATATTCACAGCAAATGTCCTTAGCAACAGGCAGGACTAACTCTTCCCCAATAGTAAAGGACTTCTTAGCTCAGCAAAGCAGTTAGCTGCTAAGAATGGATCTGTCAGTGCAGACACATTTGATGAAGTGGTGGCCTTCAATAATTGCTTCTGTTCTTTATGTCCCTTTTTATTTTTTCTTTTGAAAATCTCCAAAGGCTTGTCTGTTAATGCAGGGTGCTGGTCTCCATCTGGCAAAGCAGTTTGGAAGGTTTCATGGCTTTGCTGGATACCGGTCACCACATATTACCCATAGCAAGTTTAGAGAAAGTGTGTCTCCTGCCGCAATGAACCCATAATTTAAGTAGGACTCTTGGTAATTTTCTTTTAAATGCAGCTTTCATTGTGTTGGCATTGTTAGTGTCTTCATCATTGGGTCTTTCCCCCTTTGCAAAGAAGCTCTCCAGTAATGTTTGGTTTTTACTCATTTTTGCTAGGCTTAGCTTGTGGGCTTACCAAAACTGTAACAGAAACAAGCACGCAGTGCAGGAAAGAGGCAAGAATGGAAATCGTAAATAAAATGATTGGTAGGCCACACATGGACTGAAATAAGTTTCGTATTCTGACCTAAAACCTTCTACCAGATGCAGCTATACAGTTGAAGCACATCAACTCACTTGCCCCTAGAAAGCCTGCCACAAGATGCAGCTTAATGAGTCCACAAGTAATTTACTTGTCATCGTCCCAGTGAGGTCAACCTCCCTGCCAATGACAATCTGTACTTGCAGCCACTCCCCAGCACCACCTCAGCTGAGTGTCACCACCTCAGCTCCACCTCAGATCATCAGACTTTAGATTCTCATGAGGACGCCCAACCTAGATCCCTCTCCTGTACAGTTACAGGAGGTTTTCTTGCTCCCATGAGAACATAATGCTGCTGCTTACCTGACAGGCGGCAGAGCTCAGGTGGTGATATGAGTGGCGGGGAGCAGCTATAGACAGAGATGAAGTTCTGTGTGCTCACCAGCCATTCACCTGCTGTTGTGCAGCCTCTCCCAATTCCTGACAGGCCTGGAACTTGTACGCAGCTTGGGGCTTGAGGACCACAGGTTTAAGCTTTGTCTAGCATGGCCTCAGGCCTGTTAATGATTTAGTTACAAGGAGTAACTCCTAAAGGGAGAGGGTGAGACAACGTGTGTCTGATCTTCCTTCTCCTCATAGCTGATTCAAGGTTTTTCTGAAATATTGGCCAAGAGGAAGTACATTCTGTTCACTGAGGGGTCTAAGATTTTACTTTGGTTCACATCCTGAAATAACACCTGAGTGATAAAGAGGAAAGCAGCATCTTTCATTATTATTCCTAAGAGGCCCCTTTCAACCACTCCAGGATTTATGTGGGATGAGAAGCTATTTGCCAGGGGAACCATCCAGATGAATAGAGAGTTGGAAATTTCAGCCCCAATCCCTGACTTCCAGGGAAGGAGAGGGACTGGAGGTTGGGTTAATCGCCATTGGCCAATGATTTAATCAATCATACCTCGGTAATAAAGCCTCTACAAAATCCTTAGCACATGGAAGCTTGCCAGTTGGTGAAGGAGACTGCATTTTCTGCCAGGGTTTACCCCAAAACTATGTGGAAAGAAACTCCTGTGCTCAGGACCCCCAGACCTCTTCTTATGTATCTCTTTATCAAGCTATTCATTCATATATTTTAAAATATCCTTATAATACATTGATAACAGTAGGTAAACTGTTTCCCTGGGACCTGTGAACACTTTCAGCAAATTACTAATGTGAATAAAAGGTTGTGGGAATCTCCAATTTATAGTCTGTTAGTCAGAACAGACGGACAGGTGAAGATTTGGGACTTGCGGGGTGGCGCATGGAGTGGGGCAATCTTATGGGACCGAGTCCTTAACCTACAGGATCTGTCCTAACTCCAGTGAGGTAATGTTTGAATACACACAAAATGTAGGACACCCAGTCAGTGCCCACCAAGAATGGAAATTGACTGGTTTGGGGGGAAAAAAACACACATTTGGGGCCAGAAGTGTTGTGTAAGTAGAACACAACTATAGTAAAACAGTTTGCCTTTTAAATACCTAGTCTGCCTACCTTGGACGTTTCTTGAAACGGTCAAATAAAAATAGTACACAGGTTTTATCAACTATAACGCCCACCTAAGTGAGAAGAGACACCTGTGTCTGCTTAACATTTGCATTGCTCTACTGAGACAATTTCTTTTTAAATATTATCTTGCTCTCACCACGCAGCAACTACCTGTATCAATTTCTCTATCTGGCATTGGTTAGCTCGCGAAGGAGAAAATTCACTGTTCCTCAGACTCTTGAAAGAGCAAGTACTATAAGGTGAATTAAGCCGTTATACTCCTAAGCGCCTCCTATAAGGACTGGTGTTAACAAGTGTCCTCCCAATGTGCCTGAATTTCATCTCCCCTTCCTGCTCCCTTTTCCTTCTTACCCCCACATTCCCCTCATTTTCTTCTGGATTTCTCTTGTTCACCCACCAATTTATCTATTCACTCATCATCAGTATTTGTGTCTGTCTGCTAAGTCCCTATCATCACCCACACCTGGACGGGTTTGCTTTCATGCAATCATTCAACTCTGTACCAGCTAAGGGACCTCGGATGGGTTGTTACTGGCAAGTGCTCCAGAAACACATAATGTATTGCTGCCCTCCACACCTGCCCTGTGCCCTGCACTTGAGGATAGTAATGTGGGGCTACTTGTTGAGTCCTCCATGTGTAGAAGGTCTGGCCATTATGCTGTTGCTTAAAATAAGCGAAGTGGAATCCTTGTTTAGAAGCAAAGATAAAACATAGCTAAATGCTGCAAAGCATCTGCTACAGGGGGTCTCTGAGGAGGATTTTCAATTGATAGTACCATCCCTGCTCTGATGGACTTTATCTTCTCATAGACTTTATCCACAGAGAGCTAAAGTAATTTGCCCAAAGACACAAAACTAGTAAGTCATTAGGATGTGAACGTTGGTCTTTCTGACAACTAAGCCAAATACCCTCAGTACGTAATAAAATGAGGTCAAAGCCAACCGCAAAATTGTTTCTATTCTTTTGAGCAGCTGCCTCCAGGAGAGAGGGAAATGACATTGGGACCAGAGCTTAACTTTCTCTCCTACACCTGGGCATCAGCAGCTTCTGAGCTCAGAACCACCCCAGTAAACCTTGAATTTGAATAACACTTTACCCACTGACAAAAATTTCCATCACCCAATTGGTCTTCTTTCATAGTTAGTGGGTTGAATAGTGTTGCCCTAAAATTTATATCCACCCAGAACCACAGAATGTCACCTGATGTGAAAATAGGTTCTTTGCAGATGTAATTAATTAAGAATCTCAAGATGAAATCACACCAGATTTAGGGTAAGCCCTAAATCCAATAATGTGTGTCTCTGTAAGAGAAAAGAGAGGGACATTTGGACACACAAAGAAAGACAAGGCCATATGAACACAGAGGCAGGGATTGGAAGGCAGCCCCAGCCAAGAAGCACCAGGGATTTCTAGCAGCCTCTAGAAGCCAAGAAGAGGCAAGAAAGGATTCTTCCCTAAAGAATCTTTCAGACAGTGTGACTCTGCCTTATGGATTTTAGGTTGTTGCCTGGAGAATTGTGGGAGAATAAGTTTCTGTTGTTCTAAGCCACCAGGTTTGTGGTGCTTTAGTGTGGTAGCTTAGGAACCTCATAAACATAGAGAACATGAGGTTCATAGGTGTGGCCTGACCTACCAAGGTCACAGGACAGAGGACATAACTCAGGGCTGTAGTCTACCTCCCCAGTGAGGAGTAAGGCAGAGGTAGTTTCTTTGAGAGGTACAGGAAATGCCAGCAATGAAGGATGAAGGGAAGAAAGAGAAGAAAGGGGACATTATAAAACCAGCAACCGCAGCAGGTGATGAAAGCATAATTCCAAAGGCATGTTCTGGAAACAGTACAAATAATCATAACTCATCTCACAATTATCACCCAAAGGAGCAAAAAGTATTTTGCCTCAACTCTCATCAGTCATGGGTCAGGGCTGCTATTGCCGCAGCATTTCTGTCCTGCTATCTAGACAGGTCAGGGGCTTTCTTCAGTGATGGGATGAACCCTTAAACACAAATATAATGGCTATTAGCAGCCAGGCCTGGAGTGTCTTAAGGATCTAGACCTTTTCCATTCCATCTGGGCCACCACAAACAGAAGCCATGCGCTCAGATATTTTTGCCCTAAATGATAGGCATAGGCAGGAATGTTGGCTACACTACTTCATAAAGCTGTTAATTTAGACTCCTCCAAAGCACTGTGTTACTCAACTCAAGTTACAACATGAGTAACATGCTGTAAAGTCAGGGATAAGTGAGATTCAACAAATTGATACACATTTTATTATAAAGCTCCATGCTGAACAAAGGAATAAATCGATATCTAGTGACAGACAATACAAGGTAAGACAAATGAATACATCTAGACCCCAGGATATTAGTCATCATTTGAAATTTTATTCATGAAGTCACAAAAATCTCAAACCTAGATCTGGTCACATGAAGTTTTCTGATTTCCAGGAAGGTTAAAAATTCCATACTAGGCACAAACATGCCAGGAGCCCATCTGTAAAAGTATAGCCCGGCATGGTTTCTGGGAAGTCAAAGTTGCCCTCCATGTCAAATGATTAGAAATAAGAATAATTTTTCCTAAAATCTAGCTACTATCCACATAATTTAACATATATAGAAATGTGCCTATATCTTCTTTGCATCTGTTTATCCTTTTAAGATACAACCCTTTTCATGAGAAACAACTTTCATAAATTTACTCCTAACTTTACCTGACCAAGGTAATGTTTTGATGTTTTAAGGCAGAAATGTTTAGTGCTGGTATAAATAACTAATGAGAAAAATAATATTTTTATACTCAGCCCTACTATGAAACTAATTT
>CAUYPK010105671.1:0-13526 GCA_963574355.1 Loris lydekkerianus
AAATGTCTTAACACAATAACTAAGAAAATGCCAGGAAGGCTATGTTAACCAGTGTGATGAAAATGTGTCAAACGGTCTATAAAACCAGTGTATGGTGCCCCATGATCACATTAATGTACACAGCTATGATTTAATAAAAAAGAAAGAAAGAAAGAAAGAAAGAAAGAAAGAAAGAAAGAAAGAAAGAAAGAAAGAAAGAAAGAAAGAAAAGAAAAAAGAAAAGAAACAGTCTCCTGGGTGGTGCCTGTGGCTCAAAGAGTAGGGCGCTGGCCCCACATACTGGGGTGGAGTGGGGGGGTGGGTTCAAGCCTGGCCCTGGCCAAAACTGCAAAAATAAATACATAAATAAAAAATAAAAGAAATAGTCCCTTTATTTGATTAAAACAGTTTATTATTCACGCAGCAAAAGGGTCCCAGCAATTTGCAAGGACAACGCCAGAACAAAAGTGCTCCGGAACAATGCTGCAAGGTCAATAGTGGGACGTCCTGCTGCTGGTAGGGAGTGAGACAGGAGCCTACTGCTGTGTCAGAACCCAGGCGCCCTGAGGACAGTGTCCTGACAACCTCCCAGGAAAATAAGGAGGCAAGTGAGAGGTGGCCTCAGAGCAGCCCCTTCCACACCTTGTGTTTGTCTTCAACAGATTCTGCTACCAGAAGTCTTTTAAGGCTCCAAAATTGCAAGCAAATTTTCAAGTTTCAGGATGAAATCTATGGCCATAATAATAATGCATTATTATTATTATTATTATTACTACAGAAGTTATCAAAGATCTTTTTAAGGCATAGCCATTGATTCAAGTAATCATGATGTCAAAAAGTTTCTTTGCTTGTGCAATATTTTTTTTTTGTTATCATAAAAGATCTTGCTTATAAGGCTACTGTGAATAAAATCCTTTCCCAATGAGAGCTCAAAAATACTTCATGATTGCATTAATGTAAACAGCTATGATTTAATAAAAAAAAAAAAATAGCAAATTTTTCAAAGACCCTCTAGAAGCATTAGGACTTAATGAGAAAAATGATACTACTTTAGGGAAAGTAATACAAATAAATTTTGGTGGATATTTGCGTAAAGATCTAGATCATACTTAATCAATGTTGAAGCAAAGCATGAATGAAGCCATGGGAAGTGCTGGCGTCCTGCTCACACTGTGCATTGCTTCTCATCACTACAGCATCTGATGTCCTTTCTGTTGACATCAAAGTAATTGCCATGAAATTCTTGTACTTACCCTTTATATTGTTTAAACTGAACGATTGTGATTTTGTTGGCATCTAGTATGCTTCAATTCTTTTGAATTCAAAAGCCCATTGCATCTCTCTAGCAAACGCAGTTGAGTGAAAGCCTACTTCTTTTTATTTCTTATCACTTACAGTTTTCAGTATCTCTTTAGTAACACGATTATGCTAATTGAAAAAAAGCAAACAATATTATTGAAGACTCCATTGCTTAAGGAAATTCATTGAATGTGTTAGAGAAAGAAAGGAGAAAAACTTTTCCCTTGAAGTGTCACAGCTGTTCTTAAAAAGACAAACTTACTATGAACAGGAAAATAAATTCTGAATTGAAGTGAGTAATTATTATAGAGCTTGTCATGATTATCTTCTAAAATGGAGTTCATCCTTTGAAGAATTTGATTATTTTTTTACCCTGATGTTACTAAATACCATTTCAGCATGTGTTGTGTTGAAGAGATTAAAAATTGAAGACCACCTTCTTTTTTTTGTTTCACAATTTTAAAACGTTGATCGAGTGATTCAATGTATTGCTGAAGAAAGGGAAAGCAAGTTAAGTCATGAATGGTGGCATTACATGGAGTGACAAAATTTGAAGGATAAGTCTAGAGACATTAACTTGATGCCAGTACATGTTCAGCATACCAGCCCATAATGGGTTGAGAGTGGCTTCCTAGTAGTGGGTATTCCATGAACAAAAGACCAATTAGATTTGACCACTGTGGAAGCTACAATATAATGTAATGAGAATACATGTACAGACTAAAACTGTAAGGAATTTTATTAGTAAATTCTGCAAAACAAATAACTTCTCAGGACAGCCAAATCATTAGGGAAATATAGTTAAAGAAGGGTATGTAATTTAGATTCCTATCAACTATTTCACATAAACAATAGGTGATTTTTTTTAAATAACATATCATTTTTATTATTTATCTTTTGTCTTTGAATTGTATAAATAATTCAAAATAATTCAAATTAATCAGGTATCACACATTTTTATTTGTTTAATCTGAAAACTGTAATTAGGAGTCAAATGAAGGGTGACCCAGAACCTTCCTAAGCTATTTAATTTATTTAGGGATGAAATTTTCACACAAGCAGACCATAAACCTAGGAAAAGACCCATGATAAGTAGAGGGTCTTCAAGATGACCCTAGAACCTTAGAGGTTGTCAGAAACAACAACAAAAGAAATCCCATCACCAAAGGTGGTCTTTTAGCCTTGCCTCAATAGGCTAGCAGCTGCAAGGGAGCACCTAAGGACAGACAATGCATTTGTTGTACAAATCGTTCAATACATTGCGAGTTTTGTTTTTTAAATCACAGTTTACATTTACTTGACAAATGCAATTAGTGTAACCTGGATCTTTCTAGCCTCAATGAATCCCCAACAATAAGAAAAACAAACAAAAAAAAAACTTTTTCAAAGACTGATGATCATTACTACAAAAAAAAAAAAAATTAAATAAATCACAGTTTACATAAAAGTCACTTGTGGTTTATGTCAATTATAAAGAAAATGAACACCGACTCCCCTGAGGTGCTTCCCTGAAAGAAGTTTGCTTTGAGCACCAGAGTGTGCAAACTGCTGCCCAAAGCTTGCCCATTCCTGGGGGTAGTTAAAAGAGTCTGGGTGGCATTTTTAGTGTTTCTTAAGGAGCAGGAGCATTTCCATTAACATATTCCCTCGTTAGAAGATAAAGTTTATTCATACAAATATACTTGGGGTTTTTCTTTCTTTCTAAAATACTTCTCCTAATTTTTTTGTTTTTTTGAGACAGAGTCTCACTGTGTTGCCCTCAGTAGAGTGCTATGGTATCATAGCTCACAGCAACCTCAAACTCTTAGGTTTAAATGATTCCCTCGCCTCAGCCTCCTGAGTAGCTGAGACTACAGGTGCCTGCCACAACATCTGGCTATTTTTTGTTTAGCAGGCCTGGGCCAGGTTCCAATCTACCAGCCCCAGAGCATGAGGCTGGCACCCTAACCACTGAGTTATGGGTGCTGAGCTTTCTTCTAAAATCTTAATATTTTCTGTCCTTGTTTTAATTTCACACCAGGAAGCATGTGGCTGTATTCATGCATGAATGTGGGATTTAGCTAAATCCTAAATTCCCTTTTTGCTTACAGGTTGCCTTTAGGACAGATAATAATAGATAACAAGGAAAAGCAGAAGCAGCAGCAGGTGGTTTCCCAGCAGAAATAAGGCAACACTTAAGGAGCAAGATTCTTTATTAATGGGGAGGTCACTGAGGGAGGACAGGAAGTGCCACCAACCTGGAGTCTAGGGGATCCTCTACAGGAGCTCTCCAACCTGAGTTCAGCCCTAGAGGGGGAATCCATGACGCACCTCCATTGAAACAATGAAACAACAGAAGGCTTTGGTGGCAAAAGTGGTGGATTTACACTCTTATACTTTATGTTATGATGGGTTTGAATTTAAGTTATTACCAGAAAGAAATCAGTTCATTCACATTTCTTTCCTCTTCTGAAAAAAAGAGGCGTGTGTGTGTGATGCCTTTGTCATGAAACTGTTGTGACCATTGAACACAGAGCAGGTCCTCAGTCAATTTTATATGTCTCCCCTTCATTGATTCATGCTTCTGTTTAGTTATTCAGTCTACAAAATTTACTGAGCATCCACTGCGTGTCTGTACTCTGGTCAGTGCTGGAGATAACAGTGAAGAACAAAACAGCCTTGGTGGTGTTTAAGTTAGTAGAGGAGACAGATGTTAATCAAACATTGAATATCAATTATAACTGTGATAGTTGGTAAGTAGGGAAGATTAAGATGCTGCACAAATTATGGGCTTCCAGTAAGCTTTCCCTCTGGAAACCAAAATTGAGTGTAAATCCAAAGGATAAGTTGGAGATAGCTGGAACTAGCACAGTTGGGAATGAACCTGGGGCATTTTAGGAAAAGAAAAGGGACACCAAGGCCAGAGAGTTTAAAGAAAAGTGGAGAGGGCTGGCATTTGGGTTGATCTGATGTGCAAGGCTAAAGTAGGGGACATTAAGACATTCCTCTTACCCCTAAAATCCAGTGCTTATAACTTCCTCTTCCCCCACACTGGCTGTTTGTGGACTGACTCAGTGCATAGACATGGATTAGATTTTCTTTAATGCTCATTCAATTCAATTACTTTTTGACCAAAGTAACTAAGTCATAAACAATTATTTCAGTTTTCTTAATAACACATTAGCTTGATTACAGCAATAATTGAGAAAGATGACCCAGTTAATTGGCTTATATGGAAAAATGGGTTTCCCTATATGAAGGGCTTAATGTAACCTGATATGCCTTGGTTGGAATCTAGCTGGAAATGGAAAGATGTGTTCATGACAAGCTAGTTTAGGCTTTAAAATTATGTCTTTGTTCATGACCTTGTACTACTGATCTCATGTTGACCTGCTATGACCTGATATATTATGCATGGCTTCTGGGGTTCAAGATTATGTCCATATATCTTTCAGAGAGCCTTCATCTACAACAGAAACCTCAAGCGTTTAACAGAACAAGATACTGTGCTAAAATGTGAGCAAACAAAGACACAAGAGAGAGAATTTCTAAAGTGCTTATTCCCATGTACACTTTGGTAGAGCAAGCATGAGGTTTGGAATCACCCGAACAAGGGTTTGAAGCCAACCTTGGTTGTGAGCTGTGTGACTTTGGCAAATGACCTAAGGCCTCAGGTTCCTCATCTGTAAAATGGGATTATAATACCTCATTCTCAAGACAGAATGTGTGATCAAATACACAAAGTCATACATCCAATGAATATTTACTACTTTCTCTCCTTCTTTATGTCAGCTGAGGAGCCTAAACATGCACAGAGAGAAATTATGGCCCCAACAGCAGAAAGGAGCCCATGGGTAACAACAGCGGAATCCAGTGGAGGGAGTGACAGGGCAGAACTCAAGAGGCAGAGGGCCCAGGCTCAGAGTTCAGAGGATTACACCACCCAGACTTGGGACATACATAGTGGTCACTATGTGTGCTCACTGAACCCATCTGCTAAGGGGCAGGTGTGTTTGGGAATCATGAAATAACTTAGGGATGTGTGTGGCTATCTTAGTTCATTTGTGCTGCTACAGCAACATATCACAGACTGGATAATTTATAAATAATAGAAATTTATAATTTCTTGCTCACATTTCTAGAAGCCCTGATTGAGGCGCTGGCCTTCAGTGTCTGGGAAGAGCCTTCATGCCATGCCCTCCCAACGTAGAAGGGGTGAATGCTGTGTCCGCACATGGCCCAAAGCAGAAGGGAAAAAGGACAAGAAAGGGGTGCCCTCACTTGCTCAAGCCCTTTGTATTAAAGTCCTCTAACCCCACCCATGAGGACACTCATGACTTAATCACATGCTAAAGGCCCTTCCTTTACTCACATTGGCAGTGAAGTTTCAACAAATGGATTTGGGGGATACATTCAGACCACAGCAGTGACCAAGAAGGGCAATGTGAGGACAGCTGCCCTTTTCTATCTAAACAGAAAACACCATTCTGATCAAATCCTTTCATTTCTTTAGTTCAAAGGACACAAACTCAACAGGTGTGAAGGGACCTGATCTTGGAGAACTTGTACAATGTTATTGTCATGCTAAGAGAATCTGCACAGGAGCACTGCCTACCCTTGTTACTGTCATCTCAGAAAGAAACAGAACTCCCACTCTGAGGAGGCCAGTTTCAGTTTTCCAATGTTTTATGGGCCCCTCTGTTGGTGTCTACTGAGAGCTGGTTGCAATCTCCTGTCAAAATCATGTTCCCATTATCTGCAGAACAATTAATCTTCTTATAGACTGTTAGACAGAAAACCACAGGCAGTGAAATAACAGCTGGCTGGGAGTGATGAAACTTTAAAAAGGCACAGTTGAGAGGCCCGGTGTGAAACCACACCAAAGCCCAGGCTTCACGCAACCCAATTACTGTCCTCCAGGGGCTGGAACTTGCTCAGAACTGGAAAGGGCCGCAGGTGGGTGTGAGAAGGATGAAGTGCTCCGTTACTCATGTCACTCACTGCTCTGCCCCGGGAAGAGGAAGCCACACAATAAAACCTCTGGGCTTACAAAAGTTCTGACTAGCCAACAGCAAGTCTCCCGGCCTTCGCCTCCCATTGTTTACCCTTGTTAGCTGTGGCAAGGCCATTGGCAACTTGCCTGGAGAAAGATCTGGGTGCAGGTTGGAGACTTTTTTATTCTCATATTTTCTCAGTTTCTGGCCTGGGCTAAAGCTAGGTTCTGGCTTAAACAGCAACTTTACTTAAGTGACATTTAGTCCTGAGACTCTCAATGCTTGAAAGGAGGATAGTAGTAGGTCAAGCCCCAAGTCAAGCCACATGGGGTGGTGGCTTGAAGCACAGGAGGGCCAATGAATTTCTGAGCTCCCAGTGGGCCAGACCTGGTTGTGAAAGTCAGACATGATCCAGTCGGGCCAGGAGATCAGTGAGACAAAGCAAATTCTGACATTCTTCTGGAAATCATTGTCACTTGTGGGCTGCAGCATGTAGGAATAAGGGTGCTCTTTGAGAAAGAGTTGACAGAGCCCAGTGTCCTGCATGCAGTGACCCATGAAAGGTGTGGTAACTACACAAGAGCTACCCTATCTGCTCTTTAGGGCTTTACTTTTTCAGTGTTTTCTTTTTTGTTTTTGCAAAAAGCAATCTCCTTTGCCAGAATACGGAGAATTTGGAGTCCTCTTCTATCACTGGAAATATCTTAGAAAAGAAGTAGGACTTGGAACTGAACTCTCAGCACATGATAATGTTTAAGAATCAATTGCTAAAGAAGGCAATATAGTGTTAAGATAGAAGCTTGGGTTCAGGAGCCATCCAACCTGGTTGAATACAACTTTATTATCTTTGTAATCTTGGGAAAGTTATGTTATCTTTCTCCCTTTCAAGACAGGAGTAATAAATGAAACCTCTCTCATGGATTTCTTGTGAGGATTAAATGAGAAAGGAAATGTAAAATGCTGCAGCCCATGCCTTGCACGTGGTACTCAGTAAATAATAGCTATGTCCAGTAAGCTGCTCATGAGGTCCATCTCTGCCCTGTGACAGTGAAGGAGGCAATCACTGTTGTGCAGGGAAGAGGCACAAATGGGTTAAACTGTCTATACAGTGAAGGACCTACCCAGCACTTTTATACATAACATTTCTGCAATTATTACAACAAATGTGTGACTTAAATATCATCATGCCCTTCTTAAAGGTTAGGAAAAGGAAGCCCACAGAATTAATTAAGGCCCCTCCCCCACAAGGCTGTGCTGTGCTCAGCCTCTCCCTCTCAGGAGAATAATTGTGTTAGCAGAGAGCCTGTTGGGCTGAGGAATGGCTTGAAAAGAGGTACAAAGGCAGAGAGGGAAACGTGAGGTGGGCTGAAGGGACAGTAAGAAGACTAATAACACATGCAAGAATGAGAAGATGAGAGGAAAGACTAACAAATTCATGTTTGGATGCAGAAATAGGGGAGCGTGGTACTTTCAGGAGGAGGAGTATGTAGGATGGCTTTACTTCCCTCTAGCCTTGCTATCTCCCTTAGATCACTATTATCAAGCATTTAATTGTATTAATAGCATCAAGATTCTTTTGTTCAAACCCAATATAACACAATTCAGTTAAAGATAGAGTTCTGATTGAGCCTGGGGTCTTACCCACTTGGCCTTCTTTGCCTCCAGTTGCCAAATGACAGACTTTGAAGCAGATCTCTGGGTCCACAAGGTTTTCCAGAGCTCTGTGACCCAAGGGAGATTTCTTGGAACATTATGCAAAATACCACTGAGTTGGGTAAAAATGACAATTGATCAAAGCAACCTGAACTATACCTGCATGGATACTCTCTGAGGTCAAGGATAGATGATGTCTATAGTGGTAAAGTCACTGATTTCAGGCTGCAGTGGAGAAAGTGAGGTAATTCATAGAAACAGAAGTGTGGGTCAGAGCCATGAAATCAAGACAGTGGACTGGATCTGAACAATGCAGAATCCAAGTTGGGAGCAAAAGTGGGACTAAAGAGTATCTTTGGGTTGCAATAGCTGTTTGTGGACAGCTAGTGATTTTTATACCCAGGAGAGCTTGACCATCTGGCTTAATAACTTTCTCTGAGCATCTCTATCTGAGCACATGCTCTACTGTCTATGTCCAAGACAGAGATACATCTTGGGGTTCACTAGAGGATGCAGAAGGAGAGTTACTAATCTCAGGGGATTTATTACCTCCAAGTAGGAAGGTGATTTAAGCTTGAGCCTTTGCACCAACACCTCCTTATCATCCAAACCATCCTTATCTGAGGTGTTTGGAAGCCTCTGAACTCTTTGAGCTTAGAGATCTGGACAAAGGACATTATTGATTAAATGTCATTCATGTTTGAAGGGTTCAACTTATAAATGTACTAATCACTAGAAACTTATCCAATATATTTAATGGGTCTTGACTTTGGATCCAAGTCTGGATGATCTCAAACTCACACCACTCTTGGGTTTTAATTCCAGATTTTTCTTAATGAAAGACATTTAGAGAATCTGTAAAAAATGTTCTATTCAGGCTGCTTAATGAGAGAAGTGGTCTTTCAGTTATGGAGGGAAAATACACATTGACTTCCATATAGAGAAGAAGAGCCTAGGTTATGGAATTTTCTTTGAGCATTGCAGGTGGCTTTGTGTGTAGTAGTTTGTATAATATGCTGCACTAAGAGTTATTAGAATCTGATAAGTTCCTTTGTTGCTTATGAACAGGCCATGCATGCTGAGAGCAACAATCTAATTATCCAAACTGCAGGTATCCAAGATACTGTCTCCCAAGATTAATGTGTTTGTGTTATGAGTTTCCCTCTGAGTGAGAGACAGTGGTCCTAAATAAATTGCACTGAATTGCTGTAACAAACAATGAAAATAAATCAACTTCTCATGTCAATTCCAGACTTGGGTGATTTCCACTGTGGATACAGCAAGGCCAGTCTTGCCGTACATTAGAATCAAAGCAAACCCATTTTGTGGATCATAAAGAACCATGACAATCCTTCTTAGCTAACAAACTTGCTGCTCTTCTGTCCTTTTTTCCTAGTTCTTTCTTCAATGTTTATTTCACCCTGTGGCTTTCAACCCTGCCCAGATACATTAAAGTAGTCCCAAAAGTTGTCCATGTGTGGTAGGAGTGTCCTGACAGTGGGGTTTCCTCTAACACAGTGATTGAAAAGTGGCCCTGGAGACACATTGCTCATGTTCAAACCCTAAGTTCTTTCTTATTTGCAATGCAACCTTGGGAAGTAATCATTCTGTGCTTCAGTTTCATTAGCTGTAAATGAGAATGATATTGCAAAATATTTTATTATTTTATGTGCTTTGTGAAGATAAAATGCATTAAACATGTAAAATGCATAGAACAGTGCCTGGTATACAGTAGGTGTTCAACAGTGTTTTCTATAATTATCTACATTATTACCAGATAATGGTAATGAAATGGTAATGGTGAAAAGAGTCTTGGATGTGGAATTAAAAAAAAATAAATAAATAAAACAAACCTGAGTACAAATCCTAGTTCTCCTACTAGAATTCTAGACCTGTGAATTTGAGAAATGTTATTTCAATTCTTAACTCCATTTTCCATCTATAAAAGGCGATAACATTTACCTTGCAGAGTTTCCATAACATTAAATAGGAATCTACATTGTGAAAGCAGGGGTAATATTTCATCATAGTCAAAAGCATACTTAACAGAGCCACAATGACTTGGGCACAAATCTCAGCTACCCATGTGACCTCAGATAAGTTGTTCTCCTGTTTAAACCTTAGAGCCATTGCAAATGGAGATAGTAATGTTTCTTGTTGCCAAGATTAAGTGGTTTAACAATTCCTAGCTGTACTGTTAATTATGCTCTGTACCAATATTATCCAGCAAATAGCTGACACTCAGCGCACCCACCTGCTATCTCCTTCCTCTCTCCCCCATTCCTTGGGAGCACCCTCCTCCCTGAGCACCCGGTTGGGACCTGCTGTTACAGGGGAAAGCCTTAGCGCTCTCAGACCTGTTCTCTCCAATATAAACCCTGCCTGGCTCCTTGGAAGGGAAGGTATCATGTAATCTGAGCAAACAGAGTCCCTGCCCTGGGCCTCCTTAGAGCCTACGGCCACAAGAGAGAAAGGAATATGCTTCACCATGGGTCCTACCCAAGTCTTTGTTTCTCTTCACAGCAAGAGAGCAGGCATCTCTGCTGATGATGTTTAGCAAAAGCATCAGTGACATGGGTAAGACAAAGCCCATGGAGTCCCACATGGACTTTTACCACAGTGGCCTTGGCTGGCAGAAGCTACTATTTCTTCCCCTACTCATTTTACTAGAGGGAACAACTCTTGGCCTTTTTGGTGATGCTCTGCATGTCCCACAGGGTTGGAAGGATAGAAGAACCCCTGTGGAATTCAGGTGTTTGTAGCACCCACCATTCAACAGGTGAAGAGCATGTGGGGAGTCAGACACACATGAAATAGACCTTATGATCCTGCTCTTGCAGAGGGGCAAGGTGGAGCTCAGAGAGACTAAGGGCTCACTCACTGTGACACGGACGAGAAGATCCAGAGATGAATCTCACCCAGCGTCTGTTTGACTTCCAAACCTGGAAGCTTCAACCAAAAGCAGGGAAAGAATTGAGGACTTGCCACGTGAGTACTGCTGTTAGCATTTGGCGGAGAGAAGGGTGGTCCCCAGACAGAGTGAGTCTGTCTTCTGTTTTCCTGTTTAAAAAGGCCTACGGAAAAGTGAATAAGTCAAGAATTTGCTTCTGAGAAATTTATAGGCCATGAAATTCATTTATATCATAGAGGAAATATCCACATAACTTAACACACAACAATTCTGAAAGAAACTTAGTAAAATCTAGGCCTGCCTTGCACAATATAATAGCCACTAGGGTCTATGCGAATATTTACATTTAAGTTTAAACCAATTAAGATTAAATGTCACTAGTGCTATGCTACCTGGGTTTCCTGCCAATGCTGCCCTTGTCAAGATACAGGAAAAACTGTGTTCTGTGGGAGCCCACCACAGAAGAGACTGCACAGCCCTGCAGGGAAGTATTCCAGAAACCTGCTCTGCTGGAGACTGGTCACTGAGGTTCCCAGGGCACACACACAATGGCTAAAATGAAGACGACAGAAAATCCCAAATTTTGGTGAAGATGTGGAGGATTAGAACTCTCTTTCTACTGCTGGGAGGAAGGCAAAATGTGCAATGTTGGGAAATGCTTTTACAAGACTTATTAAAACTGAACATATGTAGCCCTTGACTCAACAATTCCACTCCTTGTAAATAACAACAGAAATGTGAACATATGCTCACCAAAAAATGTACGAGTTTGGACAATTCAGTTCACAAACTCATCCTAGAAAAAGTACTCCATACATCATCATCCTTTTAGCTTCTACTTTTTTCTGCGTGTATGAGACAGAAAAACAAAATTTACTTTTAAAAACTTCTGAGCACTCAGTACACTCAGGACTCACCCTTTGGGCTCGAATATAGGAGACTCGCATGACAGCCCAGTTTAAAACTTCTTCTTGTTAAAAGCAAAAGCAATTTCAGGAAAAGAAAGCAATTCAGCGAGATTGTATATGATTACAAGTATCTTTATTTGGACTTTCTCCAAGTTTAACTACAATGGACTCTGAGAGCTGACAGGTCAGAGCAACCCAGTGACTATGCTTTCCCACACCCATCAAAACCGGAGCTTAAAAACACAGCAGCCCAGGATGACAGCAGAGGGTAGCAGGCCTGAGGGTGCAATATGTATCTCCAAGCCTGGGAGAGAGTGAATAAATGTGGTTCCCAGACTAAGGAATGATGATCAGAGCCTCTTTCCTTACTTACCTGGTGGTTTCTGGCTATAGCAAGGAAGTAATCAGGGTGGTGATGGTGCAAAAAGGGACCGAAGGTGAGGAGAGACAAAGCAGCACTGCTCTGAAAAGGTGGAGAAGTGAAGACTTGGGGAAATCATAATGAATTCCTCATCAAAAGCTGCGAGCAGAGGGATTGTAATCTGTGCTTTGGCCAAGGGCAGAAGTGGAGGAGAGCTGGGAGAGGGTGATGGCTTGGATAGGGGGCATCACTGCAAACTTAAAGAAACCAGGGGTGCAGGCAGAACACCCCACAGGTACTGCTACTGCCCCACAGACTGCAACCTGAAATCTTCACGTTTGCTCTAACAAGTCCCCCAAGTCAGAGGGCTGATGTAGGGGTTAGGGGTCGCCATTTGAGGGGAGGGGCTGGGGGAGAAGGCAGAGCCCCCAGGCCATGTAATCAGCAGGGAAGTGGTTGTGTGATGTGTCTTTTCGCAGATGAGTTAGGTGCACCCCACCCCTTATGCTGGGAATCAATTCAAATATACCTTCTTAATTCCAGAAGTTCAATTACATGGACAGGGTTACACCTGACACACAACTTACATATCTCAAACGGGCAAAAAATTAGTATCATTTATAGTAAGTATCTTAAAATAAATTGCCTTTGAAAGGGAGCTTCCTTTCTAGTAATTTGAGGTCTTCGAGATGTATCTGAAACATTTATTATTGTGGAAAGTGAAGACTACTTAAATCAACTGGGAGGAAAAAGGGGCCTGTGGTTTTTCTCTTTGATTAATTGCTGTAACACTTCCCTGCAGGTGGCTGAGGGAGTCTCATATTTTCTTCAGACATTGCTAGGTGCTGAAGCTCTTGCAGGACAGCTTTTTTTTTTTTTTTTTTTTCAGTTTTTGGCCTGGGCTGGGTTTGAACCTGCCACCTCTGGCATATGGGGCTGGTGCCCTATTCCTTTGAGCCACAGCACCGCCCAGGACAACTTTGATGCTGTATGAATTTTGCTGTTTTCCTGGCACTGACAGACTCTTGGGTCTACCACTCTATTAGAACTGTTAACTCCATTCACATTAATTTTTGTTACCAACCTTACAAAGGTGGATGCTTTAAGTCCCTATTCTATTTTTTTTAATTTTATTTTTTTTTATTATAGATAAAAATATACACCATAGATGTGGCCCAACCCATTACCCTCTCTCCACTCAAACCACCCCCCTCCCTTCCCCTTCCTTGGTCCTTTCCCCGTAGTCTTGTGGTATAGTTGGGTTATAGCAGGGGTGGCGAACACGCGGCTCTCGAGCTGTATGCGGCTCCCGGCCAAAATGAATGCGGCTCTTTGCCTCTTATCATTATTTTGTATACTGTGGCTCTTTGCCAAGTTTGGATTTTGTTATGCTGCTTCTGAGGAGGGACCTCTGAGGAGAGATCTCTGAGCGCGTAGTCCCG
>CAUYPK010105672.1:0-34130 GCA_963574355.1 Loris lydekkerianus
TGGGTACTATGAATGTAATCCACCATGCAGCCTCTCCATATCCTGTCTTAGGTTGTCCCCGCTTTGGGAATCTTACCCGTCATTGGTGCTATGGAGGGCAGTGAAGAATAATAGTTAGATTCTTGGTTAATGAGCCAGTGGTACTGGACCTCGACCTGATTTAACTGCCTCTAACCTTTTTCACCCTACCTTCTTCCCCTGCTACCCTTATTTACCCTTCACCTTTGGGCCCTGCATCCCAAAAAAAAAAAAAAAAGGTTAATAAAAATTTTAATTCTATGCCCTGAGCAAAAATTTCAGAGAAGACCACATCTGTTCTTTGTTGAGAAAAGAGACAGGGAGGAGGAGGAAAGAAGAGAGGGATTGTCCAGAACACTGCTGCCTCTTTCCCATAATCAGGAATGTTCCAAGCAGATTTACAAAGGTGGATATTGTAAAGAATATTGCGGATATTGTCTATGTGGTATTTATTATTTCCAAGATCTTCAGTTTAGCACTCTTCAATTATAGAATCTAGAAATTTCAGCTCAACTCAATAGTATTTACCACACATCTACTACACACTCAATCTCGTAGTAGGTATTATGAAGGATTCAGAAGAATCTATGTCAAAATAAAAATATTTAGAGCTCACTTTTTCAATTTTTACATTTTAAGCTTTTGCAAGGTAAGTATCAAAAAGAGCACTATATTTCAGATTTTATTGTAATTCCTCCAGAAAACAAACAACTAAATTTCTAAAAAGCATTCATCCTAGAAGAAATTAATCCTTAACCCAATCTGGAATTTTTTAAAAGTCTCAACCAAAACATACCCAATAAACCACTTAAAATATTTAGGAGATACAGGATGCATGTATGCTGACTAATTCTAAAAAATGGATCACTGTTGTATGTCAAAGATTGAGCATTGGATCAATCGCACAACTTTTGTTAACTATCTCATCCATTCTTCTATATTTACTTTTATAAAATTATCAGAAATTTCTCTTAAAGATAAACATATCTCAGAGTATCAATGTAGAAAACAGATGGAAGTAAAGCTCCTCTAATTGATAGGTAAGACTCCCCCCTCAAAAAAGCAAAACCAACTGCTCCACTGTCCCCCCCACCACATTCAATGACCCCTGGAGTTATCTCCATGGCACCCTTGAGATCCACGGAGACCTGAAGTAGATTACCAAAACTGAATTTTCTGCATCAGAAATGGATAAATAACCACTAAAATAAAAAACTTATCTTAATTTAGAAAACTTTGTTCCTTCTTTCTTTTCTCTACATTGGTGCAAAGAAAAGTGCCTGATTCCTAGTAAGCAGTCAATCTGTAATGACTTGGATAACTATCTGTTGAATCCAGAGATCTTTAGAACTAAGCATCTAAGAGGATAGTCTCTGAGGAAACCCAGAAGGTGCATTTCAGGAAGTTTTGGGGTTTTTTTCTCTACCTATTTCTTTATCTAAGGAGCATTTGTAGTCAATTACCATTGGTCTCTGATTGGAGTAGTTGTAGAATCACATGGAAAGGAAGCCTGTATCATGGAGCCTTGCATAGCTCACATATACCAGGCAGATGAGGAATGGGCTGCATAATGTCTTTCTTTCCTCATAGAACAAGAAGATTGCTGACCCTGTTCTCCTGGTATCAGAGCTAATGACTTGACAGAACTACCTTCACCTCGGTGCATGAAGAACTTCACAAAGAGGCATTTCCTGCCCATCCGAGAGAACACACACACCTGCCCCTAAGCTTAAAGGCTGTTGAATGAGTTCTCCAAAAGGTGAGTTAATTCTGGTCTCCCTCCTCTCCCAACTTAGAGTGGGCCCCTCACCATTCTCTGGACCTCTCTTCCTAAACAGGGGGTGGCTGGTGAAACAGAGAAAGCATTAACATATATGTATAGGAAAGGAGGGGGAAAGTGAAGAAAAATAGAAAGCCAAAGAAATCACAACAAGAAAATGAAAACAGAGGGCAAAGAACCAAGCAAGATAGCTTGCTCACCCTCGGACAGGAGCGACTTTTCTACATGGTGCCTCATTCTCCCTGAATCCAGGTGGTGGCACTGGTGCTCTTTCTGCCTTACCTTGTGGCTGCACTAAATTGTCTTCCGAAAATAGGAAGAACTCTAGGAGGTAAAGGAAGAGATGAGGGAGACATCTCACTACCTGGTATTGGGTCTGTTGAAACAAAGCTTCCTGAAGTGCCATTCTTTTGCAATATCTGACCTTATTAAGGATATAGTGATCTATAAGCAAGGAGGAAAGGTATTGGGATTATAATGGGATGTGGCCTATGGATGAAATTTTCATGGATGGAGCAGGAAAAGCTATTCTAGTCTTTATAAGGCAATCATACATGGTCGGATGAAGGGATTTATATCCTAAATTATGTATATCATGGCCACAAACAAGTAGATAAGTTTCTGCTATTCTTAAAAACTTGTATAACCTCAAAGCCCTTATAAATCTCCCCATTCCATTTCTCTAGGAGCTTGATTTTATAGAAAGAAAAAAATAGCATAGAGAGGTCTGCTGACTTTTTGGAAAATTATTGACAAAATTCTTTGGTTTCTTTTACTGGGTGAGCAAAGATGCAAGATGATTAAGACACAGTATAGCCGTGGTAGGCTCTCACTAGAAGTCTTCTAGCTAGGATATGGAAGTCTATAACTATGTTACAGGTACTATTGGATACATCCTTTGCAAATAAGCATTTTTCTACACGTATGTAAAACTTAAGACCCCAAAGCGCATCTGAATTGCAAAGAGATCATCTCAGACTTTCAAGTGATCCTGGAGAATGGTCTTGTTCCTCAAGCAAATGTATCTATCTGCATCATAACCCACAAATAAAATAAATAGCATTATGAATCCTTCCATTTTTAGATTTCTCAATAAAATCACACAGAAAAGATTACAAATGGACACTGGTGAAATGTACAAAAACATTGGTGTTGGAGACACCTTGGTTTCTAGCTCTCCCCTAATCTCCATTATGTGATCTGGAATAAGTCCCTTAATTTTCTTCCACCTCCAACTTCCTCCTACGTAACATAAATAAACTCAACTAGATTAATCTTTAGATCCCATCCATCTCCATTCAACCATTATTATCCTGCTGAAACTTTCTTTGTGAGCAAATATTCCTCCACCTGAAATTGCTTCTGGCTAGAGAGTTGCTTTCTTAATTTATCCTAGGACCAGAGTCTATCTGAAAAAAAAAGAAAAAAAATCTGGCAGGTTAGACAGGCCTGCCATTTTTGACTTTCTATGTGGCTTTTTTTCTGTAGTATTTCAGGGCCATAATAGCACACTATTACAGGACATCAACCTAAACTGTGCCCAGCAGTATCCACAGGGCTGGTGTACTTCACTGTGTATCCTGTTTAAATACCAACCATTCATGTGGTTATATAAAACTCTGTTACCAACTCACAGTTTTTGAGGACAAAAGATAACAGGAACTAGAATAGACTAGGAATGAATGTCAATTCCAGGAACAAATGTCATGTGAAATCTACCACCCAATTTGGGTAAGTATGACCAAAATTCAAAGGGAAAGAAAAGGTAGATATAACATCAATCTCAAAAATGACTGACTTTGACCATGAGAAACATCATGCTAAATTAATACAAGTTGGATTGTGCAACTGTTTTCTCTTCATGGGGAAAAAAAATTATGTCTATAAAGAATGTAGGTTAATCACTAAATAGTATTCATTCTGATTATAGGATCATACATGCCTCAGACTTCTAAGAGCAGTGTGGCCTAGGCTATTGAATACCATCTTGTTCGTAGTGACTCATAGATTTCTTTGCTGATAAGTGGCTGTGTAATCTCTGAAAACATGAGGTCACTCACTACTTCTGGTTAATGTTCATCCCACCTAATTCTTCTGATTTAATGAAAAATTAGGCAGATAAAAGATAGGGTTCTATTCTGACTTCTGGAAATCCACATGTTGCCAAAAGATCTGCTCCAAGGATGGTTGAGTATTTATTTGAAAGTCAGAGCAATAACATGAGCACAAGTGACTGAAAATTCATTAATGGCTCTCTGTTAAGAGTTTCATCATATTTTCTCTACTGCAGACACTGTTGTAAAAATATATTTGACAGAATCTTAAAAATGCACTGATAAAGCCGAAGGGACATAGAAAGCTGTTATTGCTTGGATAATGGGTTCATTTCAGGTTTCTTGGAATGCATACACTAACGCTGTCTAAATTCAACTTCCTTTTTGGCCCCTTTTCTCAGTTCTGCAAAGCAAGCCATTTTCTTTTAAGATAAAAAGTTATGGAAGGAATGCTTACAGACCTTCGGTAGTTTTTATTCTCCGCAGTTCTTACAGAAGAGAAAGGTAACTACCTTAAGCTCACGTAGGTTTTTCTAACCCTAAACTATGGTCAGGAGTTGTTGGTTGGGTGAGGTTTGGGACAAGTAAATGAGGTGCCTTTAACCCTTTTCTGCTCCCACCCTTCCTGTACCCTTGCTCCTTCCAGGTTCAGTTTTGGTTAAATTGCAAAATAAGCAATGTGGATGGCCCTGTACTTCACATGGCAGCACCAGAATACTGTCCTCTCCCCCAGCGCCTGACTTCTCACTCAAATTTACCCCTCTTCTGCGGTGTGAGAAAAAATGCCCTGATTCCCCAGCCCAGGAATTTTCAAATGTTTACAGTTGTAATTCCCTTTGCTCACATGTAGTCTTGAATGGACACACAATAGGTAAAGCAGATAAAACTTGTGTGGAGATGTGGGCAGAAGGCTGAGAGACCCACCTGATCTACTCTCTCCTCTTCTCCCCATCACCCTACAGCTGCCCAAGTAGGGGCCCTGTGGAACCCCCAGGATCCTCAGAGTTCAGTTTGAAAATGACTATCCTACTCAAAAGTACTTCCTTCCTTCCCCTGGACTCCTATTTTATTCACTGTTTCTAACATTCCTTCCTTTATTGACTCATCCTGCAAATATTTATTGAATATCAATTGTGAATACCTGGTACTTACAGCCTAGCCTGGTTATAATATGTATCTAATCGTGTTTGAATTTCCAGGTTAAATGTCTGCTTTCCTATAGACTGGGTTCTTCCTTGGGTCTCCTTATCCTGCACAGAACTTAGAGCATGATGCATATTTGATTTTCCCACATAGCCACTTATCTCTGCTCATGCGTCACCTTATTAAGGAGGCCTTCACTGACTATTGTACCACAAATAGTCCTTTTCACCCTATTTCCCTCTGAACCTTTTATCTGCTTTATATTTTTCCCAAAGCACTTACCGTCAGCTCTAGAATGTAGCCCCTTTGTTTAGCCACTGCCAGATCCTTAGCATTTAGAACAGCGATGGGCACTCAAGCTGTATACATTAAATGTTTGCTGAATGGGTTGAAGAACAAATGAAGTGAGTAAATATGTTGTTAGCTATTTTAAAAGATATTTGTATTAAAATGCCTGTGGGGCTTATGTCCCTCATTGAAATGGCATCTTCTTAAAATCAAAGACATGTCTTTTGTTCCTCTTTATGCTACAATTCTGTGCCCAGCACATTATCTTATTTATGGCAGAAGTTGCACACATATATTTAGTTGACTGATCAGGGGAGGGAAGAAGAGCCAATGATGTTGGGTCAGTTTGCTAGGGCTGCCCTAACAAATTACCACAGGCTGGGTAGGGTGAATGGAAATTAACCTTCTTATAATTCTAGAAATCCAAGGTCAAGGTCAGCAGGGTTAGTGTGTTCTGAGTCCTCTCACTGAGGCTTATAGATGGCCATCTTCTCCTTATGTCTTCACATGGTCTTCCCTCTCCACCTGTCTTACAGGGCCACCAGTCATATTATATAGGGCCCACCCTAATGACCCCATTTTAACTTCATTGCCCTTTAAAGGACCTTTATCCAAATATGTCTTAAAGTACTAAGGCTTAGGGCTTCAATATAAGGATTTTTAGGGAACACTGTTCAGCCCATAACAGATGTTGTCTGCATTAGAGATCCCTACAAGAGACCTTCAGCTACCTTTGCACAGAGAAACAGAGAAACATGAGGAGATACCTGGGAAAATTGAGTGTAAACAGAAAATATTGCAAAAGTAAATCTCTATTTTTACAGCTGTAACCAAGGAGTTGGTGTTGTAGCAGTTAAGAACTATGAGAACGCTTTACAAATTGTTTATGTTGTTTTCCTATTTATGCATCTACGGGACAGACTTTATTGTCTTTGAATAAACAAACATATCTCTGCATTGCTAATTCCTAATAAGTCTATATTTCTGAAGGCATCTGGATCTTTCTTTTTCTATCCCAAACTATAGACATTCAGTATCTCTTAATTTTAATTTATTTATACACAATCAAACATGGGTTTATTTAATTTATTTATACACAATCAAACTTCTCCCATTTACCTTGAGATAGAGAATCTAAACCCTGTCCCCAGCAGTCAATTATCTGGCAGGATCTGAGAAAAAGAATTTGGAGCCAGAAACTATTTAAGAGAGAGATCTTGGCCAGAGACGTAGCTCACACCTGTAATCCTAGCACTTTGGGAGGCCGAGGTGGGTGTATTGCTTGAGCTTAGGAGTTCGAGACTAGCCTGAGCAAGAGCAAAACCCTGTCTCTACTAACCATGGAATACTATACAGCCATAAAAAAGATGGAGACTTTACATCTTTTCTGTTTACCAGGATAGAGCTAGAACATATTCTACTTAGTAAAGTACCTCAAGAATGGGGGAGGGGGGGGGAATATCCAATGTACTCAATACTATTATGAAACCAATATATAATCACTTACACATTCATACAAATGATAAGACACAAATATAGTCCAGAAAGAGGGAGGAGAGTGAAGAGAGAGGGGAGGGGTGGAGCGGTGAGTGGAGGGAGGGGATTTGGCAGGATCTCACCTAATGTACACAATGCAAGAGTACATTTCAAAACAACTAAGAGTACATTATAAATATCTTACCATAAAAAATAAGTGAGGAGATGGTTATGCTAATCAGTTTCATTTAAGCAATCCACATTGTATATCAAATCATCACATTGTACCCCATAAATGTGTAGTTATGATTTAATAAAAATTAAGTTAAAAAAAGAGAAAAAAAAAAACAATTAGCCAAGCATTGTGGCAGGGGCTGATAGTTCCAGCTACTTGGGAGGCTGAGGTAAGAGGAACTCTTGAACCCAAGAGTTTGAGCTGTGACACCACGGCCCTCTACCCAGGGTTACAGAGTGAGACTAAGTTTAAAAAAAAAAAAAAAGAGCAGTCTCCTATAAATGACTCTTCTGAAGCCTCTACTGTTTTTCAAATATTCCACTCATTTAAAAAAGGGCATATAGGAATGATTTAGTGATAGCTATCAATCTTGCAAATAAAAAATAGTAAGTGATCAAACAACTTTAGCACTGTATCTGTTCAACAACAAGCACTTCAATAAAAGTTTATTGAGCTGAAAAAAAAGTGGGGGGGGGATCATAAGGATGGTATCCCATAGATGTGTAAACCCTTGGGGTAGCTTTGTCCAAACAGACTTTTGTCCCATCTCTAATGCCTTCTCTTTTGGAGGGTCAGAATATAAGCCAGTGCTCTTGAGCCCAGTATTCAAAACTTCCCTTCTCAACTTGCCTCCTTCTCTCGCCACACCAATGCTTTACCCAGCAGGCCTGGCTGAGAGTTCTCCCAGCAAGTAGCATGCACTCTGCCCTGTGCTTTGTTCATTTGATCCCTGCATCCAAAATGCCTTTCCTGTCCTATTGACATTCGTCTCACTCTCCTTCCATGGCCCAGCTCCGACCTTTCTCTTCCATGAAGCCTTCCTGGCAGCAGTGAACCACCCCTCCTGGGAGCCCCCAGCAGCCTATTCTTCAGCACAGTCCAGAGAACTGCAATACTGGCATTACCTGGAAGATGGTTAGAAATGTAGAAGCTCAGGCCCCACCTCAGACTACTGACTAAAAGCTACATCTTAACAGGATCCCTGAGGGAATGGTGGGCACATTAACGTTGCAGAGGCCCCACTGTTGTTCTGATCCCAGCCCCTTTGACTCTTCTGCACTGTCTTACTAGCATCCCGTAGTCTATTTCATTGACTGTGACATATTTAATTTCAAATATGTTATAGTTCCTTGACCTTTCTCATAGCAAATTTGTGAACCAATTAACAAAGATAACTTGAACATCTATGTGCTAGGACATCAACACCTGAGAACTGAAAATCAGATCCAAATTTTGTCCTGCTGGAAAATTGTAAGAGGACACATTACCAGGCATTCAAAGCTGCCCCTCCTGAAAGAGAGGGGGCAGAAGGGCCACTTCTACCCTCTTGGCCATTAGCAAAGACACTGGCTAGGCAAGGAAGGCCCACAGCAGGACCTAAGTTCGGGCTATGAGCACCTAGAGGCCTAGCTCCCCAGCAAAGCTTTGACAAATAGCACATTCAGCAGCTGACTTCTATGGCCTCAGAGGGGTGGTCCCTGCCCTATAGACTTGTGTTCTCTGAAGTTATAAGAGTCATGACCTTCAGAGAAAGAAATGGAGTGGCAAAAGAAGACTGATATTCTTTTATGCCTCAGAAGAATCGTGAGCCTGGTCATTTGATGGATGCCAAAGACATTCTTAAGATGGTTAGGCATGGGGGAGGATGATGATGGAGAAATGTGGCTTAGGCAGCAGCCTTCAAGATTAATTGTCCTGTGTGTGTGTGTGTGTGTGTGTGTGTGTGTGCATGAACATGTGTGTGCACTTCTTACCAACTCTGAATGTGAAACATTCAAGGAAGCTGCAATGTCACCTGTTGTTAACATCCTGTCTCCATCCACTTTATTAGTTGCACATTCCTCTCTCTCTGTAGCTCTGTCTGTATCTAATTATCCTTCTAATGATTTCTGAACCATTTGAGAGTAAGTTGCATACATCATATCCCTTTATCCCAATGTATTTCAATGTGCATGTCTAAAGGTATGGACATTCTCTTATAAAACCACAGTTAAAGCTTTAAGGATCTTAATTTCTGCAGCTTTTTCATGGCGCTTGCATCCCTCTTGGCAACTGTTTTGCCATTAAGATGACCTCTTCCTATTTGATTAATATCTTCAGAGTTGCCATGTTCTGATGTTTATGCACTTTTTCATGTGATTTACTGTCATAAGTAAAAAAGTCAGTATTACAGCAAGTCCTTCCTATAGGCTCTTGGCTCTGCTGTTGTCCCCATTTTCCCTCTGCCAGACTACCTCTACTAACTGGGCCTTGCAGTGCTCGCTAAAAGTTTTTACTTTATGAGACCAGTTGAAACCGTTGGTCTGAAATCTATCCCATTACCCTTAGAGAAAAATCAGATAATACGTCAGAGAAAAAAAAATCAAGCCATTTTTATTATGAACTGTGTCAGGTTCAGATTATTCAGATTAACAGCTGTTTCAGATTATTGTCCCTTAACAACTGCAAGAGATGAAGAACAGAACTAAGAAAGGAAGAAGTCACCTTCTCAAATATGCAAGCAACTGGCTTAATCTTATAAATTAAAATGCTAAATGACAGCTTTGCCAATTATGAAAATAGAATTTTTCACTATTTGTGGTGTTTTTAAAAACATAGTTGAGCTAAACTGCAATATGACCTTCCAAAATCCCTTTAAAAATTAGACTGAAGGAAACTTTATGAAGTCTCTTTAGTACTACAGTGTTATGCCATTTTATAAGCTCCAGAGTCCTCAGTAACCATAAATGAGTTTTACTCTTTTTTCATGTGTGTATCCTTACGACTCTCAAAATAGTTTTAGGTGAAATGTCTCCTAAATTTATTAAACTGGCTCAACATTGGTTTTCATTATTTGGAACATTAGAATTAAATTCTAATTATAGTCTCATACATGGATGTAGACATAGAAGTGGGAATAATTTGTTCAAACACCTAGTCAGAGTATAGTATCTAAATTTACATAAAACTTAACGGGTTCTGAGTAAATAAGGATTCTTACCACCACCACTCCCCATTAGGCTGCCTTTAAGATGACTTACGTTAAATTAGCCATTGTAAAGAATATAACTAAGACTTACCAAGACTTGACCCTTAAATATATATATTAATATATACACATACACACACATATATTTATAAACATACATACATATATGTATATATGTATCTAATTGCTTCTTTGGATATTGTATTTAGTCTTACAGATTTAAAAACAGCATATATACTGATGAGTCTCAAATTCGTGTCACCAGTCTATCCTCTCTCCTGAGCCATATATACTGCTATCTATTTTGCCTGTACACTTAGATGTCTAATAGGCATCACATATTTAATAGGTCTCAATCAAGCTTCTAGTATTTTCCTCTAAACCACTTCCTATCTAAACAGTCTTTCTATCTCAATAAATAGCAACTTCATTCAGTAGCATAGACTAAAATTCTTCATGCTATCATGGATCCATAATTTCTCTAAATCCCCTCATCAGGTTCATTGAAAATTTTTCCATCTTTATCTTCAAAATATATTCAGAACTTGACCATTTCTCACCACATTATTGCTAACACTCTAGATAAGCCACTGTGATCTCTCACCCAGATTACTGCTGTAGTTACCTGACATATATCTTACTGATTCTTCTCTGGTATCCCTTCAGTCTGTTCTCAAGAAAAAAAAAAACAAAATAATCTCTTTAATACCTGTGTCAGGAATTCTTGTTTTAGCTATGATATAATAGCTAGTATACTAGACGTATCCTCCTTCTGTAAACAACCATAAAACTGGATAAAATACATAATACTTTGCAGTCAGAAATTGGACAGAAATCAACACCAGGCTACAAACTTTGAGAGGAGGGAACCACATGAGGTCAGCCTCACTGTTTTACTGAAAGTAATTTTCAAAGAGTAATAGTCTACTAGGTAGAGGAAACCAAGATAAGAATTCATAAATAATAAAGTGGCTAGGGTTTGTGATCGAAAGTCAAGGTTTCCAAGGTCAAGGTATCCAAGATAAGGGAACCAAAAGGGCTATGTGGAAATTCTCCTTGGAATTTTGACTGAGTGTTGAGCTACATTATGTGCTGAGGAGATTTCTGAAGTCCATTAAGGAATAGCTTCTGAGATGCTGACTGTTAAACAAATATTTCAGAAGTCATACAGTGCTTGGGACAAAATAGATATCTGGCTCAGCCAAAAAGGAAAGGATTTGGCAAATATTCATGTTGAGATTCCCAAAAGATCATGAGCTAGAAATAAAGAATATGCCATAGGAGTAGGATTATAATCAAGCACTAGGAAAAATCTGAAATTGGCCTGCCAGAACAAAGCTTAAAGCCAATCTTTGGCAAGATGAAGGTGATACACTAGTAATATAGAACGAGGAAGAGTACATTATTATCAAATTAAAATATGTGTAATGTCTAGCATACAAACAAAAATTTCTAGACAGGTGAAGAAGCAGGAAAGTACATTTCATTGTCTGGAGTTTATACTTTAGTATAGTTTATTTTAAAAGAGAAATAATCATAAAAACATTATTTTCTTAAGATTAACAAATATAAGGATTATAGCTGATTTGTCAATTGAAACAATGAAAATCTGGAAATAACAGAACACTTTTTTAAATGCTTAAAATACTGCCAATCTCATATGCCACACCCACTGAAAATATCCTCTAAATTTAAAATGAATTATAAATATTCCAAGACAAAATCTGAAAAAATTCAAAGCCAGCAGATATACTACAAGCAGTATTAAAGGAAGTGTTTCAGACTGGAGGAAAATAATCACAGATGGAAAGACAAAAGTACACAAAAGAGTCAACTGTAATGTAAAGGCTAAGTATATGGGCATTTTATAAGCATAAATGACTTTACTGTTTTAAGCTAAATTAACCACAATGCTTTGTGAGCCTTACAACTTAGAAGACTTAAAAATAACTTTTTTTTTTTTTTTTGAGACAAAGTCTCACTATATCACCCTCAGTAGAGTGTCGTGGAGTCACAGCTCACAGCAACCTCAAACTCTTGGGCTTAAGCAATTCTCTTCCCTCAGCCTCCCAAGTATCTGGGACTATAGGCTCCCATCACAACACCCAACTATTTTGTTGTTGTTGTTGTTGTTATTGTTGTTGCGGTTGTTTTTAGCTATTGTTTAGCTGACCCAGGCTGGGTTCGAACCTGCCACCCTCAGTGTATGTGGCTGGCACGGTAACCACTGTGCTATGGGGGCTGAGGCTTAAAAAGAAATTTTTTAATGGTGGAAAGGGTAAATGTATTTAAATTGTTATAAGATTATTGCATTGTTTATAAAGTGTTAAAAAAATCAATAAACTATAATAAACCAAGGACACACTTTGCAATTTCTACAATAATCACTAAAAGAATAATACTAAAGGATTTGGACAACTTAATTCTAAATTTTATACGGAAATGCAAAATACCAAGAATAATTAAGACCATTTAAAAGAAAAATATAGTCATAGAACTTGTATTACCACATTTCGAGAGTTCTTTCAAATATACAAGTAATTAATAGATTATTGTATTGGTGAAAGATTAGACAAATAGAGCAATGTAACAGAAAAGAATCCAGAAATAAACTCACATAGACATTGCCACTTGATTTACAGCAAAAGCACTATTTCAGTTCAGTACAGGGAAGGACAGTATGTTTTATAAGTAATGCTAGAACAGCGAGATATTAAAATAGGAAAGTTATCTATATCCCTCAGCTCAAGCCATATAGAAAACCGGTTCACGGTAGATCATAGGCATCAAAACAAAAAGTAAACAATTAACTTCTAAAAGAAAACCCAAGTCTTCTGAGCTATGCAAAGATTTCCTTAAAGAAACACAAAAAGCAGTAACTATATTATTAAAGGGTAAATTAAAACTTCTGTTGATCAAAGCTTTAATAATGACTCACTGGGCCAATGAGTCATTATTAAAGTGTACAGGCAAGCTCCAGACCAGAAAATAACTTGTAAAATAGTTTGAAAAGATTTGTATCTAGAATACATAAAGTACTTTAAATCAGTAAGAAAAGAAAAAGAATATCAAAATGGGCAAAGGTTAAACAGCTATTTCAGACAAATAACCAACAAACATGAAAATGTGTTAAACATCATTACCTATGAAGAAAATAAAAATTAAAATCACAATGTGGGACCATTACATACCTATCAAAATGGCTAAAATAGAAAAAAAACAACATCAAGGTTTGGTAAAGATGTCTAGCAACTGGAAAGCACATTTATTGCTGACATATGTAAATGTATTCAACCACTTTGTAAAGTATCTGCTAAGGCTAAACATAAGTCCATCCCATGACTCAGCATTCTACTCCTAGGTATACCCAAGAAAAGCTAGTTCAGATATTCACCAAAAACTATATATAAGAACATTCATGACATCTTTATTCATAATAGCTAAAACCCGAAAGCAACCAAAATGCCCATCAATCGGAGAATAAATCAATTATAATGTATTCACACAATTATATAGTACTCCATAATGAGAGAGTTTAATAATATATGTAGAAATATAGATGAATTTCAAAACATACAATTGAGCAAAAAATCCAGATAAAAGAATACATATTACATTAGTCCATTTAAATGAAGTTTAGGAAGAAGCAATATTAAATCCCTGAAAGGTGATTATCTTATTGGGGAATTAGGGTATGCAGAGAAAGGAGCAAGAAACCTTCTGAGCTGATGGCATTATTTTATATCTTGATCCAGGTATTGGTTACATGGATGGATATGTATGTAGTATATAAATTTATTGAGCTATTGTATGCTTTAATTCATGCACTTTAATTTGTGTAAGTTACTTCCCAATTCTTTTAATTCTTTAGGAAAACATGCAAGTCAGATCACATCACTTATCTGTTTAAATCTTCCAATGGTTTCCCATCTCTCTCCTAGTAGAAGCCCATGTCTTAACCATTTACCATGTCCTCCCATGGCCTACGTGATCTCCTTCAACTCCCCTGCACCCAGTTTAAATTGCACATGTCTTCTCTCTCACATACTGTCAAGTTCTTCAAAGCATGGTCTCAGGACCATAGCTCTTGCCTAGAAAATGCTTTGCCCTCCTTACTATCTGGTTTGCCATGTATTTTCCATATTATTTATTATCAGTCTTGATTGTAAGCTTTGTGAGGGCTGAGATTTTTGTCAGTTTTGTCTGTGACTATATCCCTAGCATCTAGAAGAGAGCCAGACATACAATTGTGCTCAATAAATACTTTGTAGTGAAGGATCAAACCACCATCATACCACTTTCACTAAATGTCAGGTGTCTTTTACACACACTTCATATTCTCCCATCCAGCTTCTTACTCCAAACATTCTACAATCACCAGGTCTATTTAGATTTTGACCAGATTGCCTGGCTTAATGTGATAGTGACTAACTATGGACCATGTAACAGATCTTTCACTCTTACACTGGGCCAAAGTGTGGAAGTCTGTTTACTCATGAGAGCAACCCAGAAAGATGGGAGAGTAAACTCAATGCAGGCAGCCTCTGACCACTGAGAAGGAAAGCTAATGGATAAATGCTTTCTCCTCTCTTCCTCTAGGGTAGAGATCACAAACTTCTCCTGTAAAGAGCAAATAAAAATAATTAAGGCTTTCTGAGACATAGTACTCAACTGTCCGTTGTCACAACTACTCAACTCTACCATCATAGTGTGAAAGCAGTCATAGAAAATACATAAGTAATGGTGTGGCTGTGTTCCAATAAAACTTTATTTACAAAAATAGGTGGCCAGATGGATTCTCCCCAGGTCCATAGTTTGCTTTTCCCCTGCTTTAGGCAGCTGTCTAAGACACATTTCAAGTGGCTCCTCTGAAGTTTCCAGCAGGATCATGGGCCAGTTTTCTACAATGGTTTTCAAATCAATAACATATCCTTTCCTTCCTTCCCTGTTTCACTCCTCTCTGTCCTTCCCCAGAATTACTTCCCAAATAAATTTTTTTTAATATAAGCCTTAGTCCCTGGCTCTGTTTTCAAAGGAATCTAGTCTACACAACCATCCTCAAAAACATAAGTGCATTCTTACTAAATGTTGCTCAGTTCTCAGTAGTGAGTACAAACAGTCCTTGATCTCACAATAGGCTATTTTACTGGAAAATATACCATAAATAAAAATTAGGTACATGAAACCTGATTTTTTTAAGGAGCAATACGTTAGCTCTTCTATTTTCAAGGACCAGGTGACCATTTTTCTGTGGAAAGTATTTTAAATGAAAATTATTGGTAGACCTGACCAAAATGGTAAATCAAGCATAAAATTTTATTTAATATAATAAGTTAAATGATCAAACTATACAAAATTCTTATTTTTGTGACTTCTGCCTAAATTGTATTCAATGTATGAGAAGAACATCTTATGCAAGAAAATTCTGACAGACATCCATGAGGAAATGCCAAACCTTTTTAATGGCAGCTGAAACTGATCCAGGAATGTTAGGTTTCCTGCTCTTGAGCTTTTTCTTTTCATTCTTTGTTTTTATTAATGTTTTCATAAAGCCACATAGGCTTGTGAATCTGTTGTTAGATTTTCTGCTACATTCAGTGTTGTTAAAATTTTCCTCAAAATTATCTGTTTGCCTGCCACAACTTTGATGAGTGATAACACTGTTATAGCTAGCAAAGCACCATAAATCTGAAATTCACTAACTTGGATCACTGTAATAAGTTCAGGACAGTGACATGAAATGCCAATGGGGCAGCTGTAAGCTGTAAGCAAACACGAAGATCATTCATGGTTGCAATCTACACATTTTTATCTACAGACAGCCATTTCACAAGGTATGGTGTTGTCCACAAGGAGGTCTCACAGGGAAGTGTTGATGGTACAATTATTAGAGAAATAAGTTCTGGCTCCGCGCCCCTAGCTCAGTGAGTAGGGCATCAGCCACATACACTGAGCTGGCGGGTTCGAGCCCAGCCCGGGCCTGCTAAACAACAATGATAACTGCAACCAAGAAATAACTGGGTGTTGTGGCAGGTGCCTGTAGTTCCAGCTACTTGGGAGGCTGGAGCAAGAGAATCACTTAAGCTCAAGAGTTGCTGTGAGTTGTGACGTCATGGGACACTTGTGACATAGTGAGACTATGTCTCAAAAAAAAAAAGAAAGAAAGAAAGAAAGAAAGAAAAACAAGTTCTTCAGTTGGTGAATTTTTCAGTCTGTCTTGGCCCACTTTGACTGGAATATAAAGAAATAAGTCCTTATCTCCAGTTAGAACATCAGGCTTCAATTCCTGCCTTTTCTGTTTCCCAGCTCTGCCACATTGTACAATTCACTTCACTTCTCTAAGCCTCAGGGGAAATTTTGTTTTTTATCAGAAAAGTGGGAAAAATAATGATAGTTTCAACTTCCTAGGGTTCTTGTGAGGATTAAATAGTAATCTATACAAAGAATCCAACACAACGCCCAGAACACAGCAAATGCTTAGTAATTATTACCTACTGCCACCATCATCATAGCTTTATTGTGTCTTTCATTAGACCGTTTGAACTTACTGTACCTTCTCCGGACGTTTGCAGCAGTATCTCTCAAACCCTTTGCCCCATGTCAATGAGAATAAAGCTTCACACAGCACACTCCACATTCTGACATGCTACCAGCCTCATTCAAAATCTTCTTAGCTATTCTAATTTCATTTGGTTTTACTTTTGGTAGCTAAAGTTACAAAATTATTTCATTTCTGTTCTTCCAGGCCTTTATGCTCGTACTGTCCTATCCATGTCACATTTCACACAGCACTTTATATTCCTTTCTAGCCTCAAGGAATTTCCTGGTGGTGATAGACAAGAAAATTAGTAACCTCAACTTAGTTTTGAGATTTTTTTTTAGAGTACACACAGTGGAAGAATAAAGTACAATGTGACAGATTCAGATTTATGCTGGGATGGAGGGCAGACATGTGCTCTTCCTTGCAATTCTTCTCCATCTAAGTCTTCCCCACTCCTTATGAAAGTATCTCTCTGGTCAGTGCCCCCCACCCCCTACTCACTTGAAAATTGCATTTGCTTGTCATCATAACCCTCTGATCAGATCCTCCACCATTATGGTCACCCCATTAAAATTTCCATTAGTTCAAAAATAAGATTTCAATAGAAAAGAATAAGATCAAACTAGTTCACACTAAAAAGAGTAAATGGTTGCTGGCTCCATGTACTAGTTTATTCTATTTTCAGCTCTTTATATTGAAATTTTCCCTCCTTCTTAGTTTGGTAATAAAGAGTGTAAAGTGAGGGTGTCAGGAACATCCTCCAGAGGATCTGTATTAAAATCTTGAGCTAGTTATCTGTAAAGGCTACATTCCCAAATGTGGAATTTCAGTGTGACTGGCCCGTGTGTATGTGTGTTTGGAGTGGCAGAAAGTGAGGAGGTTTGCCTGGGTGTGAACAATTGCTCCTTAGATAGCTCTTTGGAAAGTATGAATTTTTTGCATATTAAGTGGTCTTAGAGTGGGCCCTATCTATGAAGAGAAAATGTCAAACCTGATACGTGTATTGCTGAGGCAAGAAAGAGTCCTTTGCAAATGTATAACTGTCCTTTTACAGTAGGTAGCTTATGTTTGGGTCAGACATAATTTAAAATGAAATGTAGGCGTGTGGGATGATTATGAAGTTTCAAGGTAGATTTTTATACTGTTGGCATCTTTGAGAAATAAAGCTTAATCCAAGATGATTTGAGAAGATGAATCAGAGGTTAAAGAACACCACACAAATGCTTCTGCTGTCTAAGGCTAAATTGCTTTTGGGCATTCCTCCATCTGTAAAGAGGCAGGAGACAAGATTAATGTTTGTTTGACATTCTAGCCATTAGGTACAAAGTTTAGTCTTCAGTGAGGAAAGGGAATCACTTGTAGTTTTTAAAAAATGGGGGACAAAAAGCCTTCAGCTAGGGAAGGAAAAGTTTAGACTAGATATTAGGAAAAAGAATGTTCTCATGAACAAGAGCCACAAAATATTAGAGAAGGTTCCCCAAAGAGGTCAAAGGAGCTTCTGTGTAAAAATAAGGGTTTCATTAAGATGTTATAGAAATATAAAGAATGACTTGAAAAATGCAAGAGAGGCAAGGCCTCTTTCTGATTCTATGGCCTACTAGGTTAAAAGGCTAGACTGCTCAGTACCAAGCCATGTTCAAGGCTATTGGGAAAAATAGTAATTCCTGGAAGAATGACATTCTACTGATTAAAACTATAAGGATTAAAGAATCTACTCCTTCATACTGACATCTAAAAAGTCTTTCAGAAGCACACTAAGATAAGCATACCAGGTCAAAGAGGAAAAAGTCAAAGTGAGCATGGAAACCCAGAACTTCAGAGAATTTCAAAAAGATGAACACGCACATTTTTAATTCCTTGAAGTCTGGGAACGAAATTATATTTTCTGAACTAGCAGGCCACTTCATAGTAAGGTCAAAGGTCAAGCATACTATGTACATACATAGTAGGTCAGCTTTTCAAGAAATAGGCAAATCTTCAAGAAAGACACTTGAAGTTCCAATTTATAATCCATAAGTGACACACTGTGTCCCTATCCCCAGATCCATAATCACATATTCCAAATGATATTTCTGAAAACCCAAACAGAACCATAAAAGATCTATGCAGTTTTGAGAATTTTTCAAGTGCATGCAATAGAAGAATAAAGGAAGTTATAACCAATTCAGAATCAAGTTGGGATGGTAAGCAGATGCCCTTCCATGCAATTCTCCTGCCTTCTAATTCTTCCCAACTATTATTATTGTATTGTGATGATGAAATTTTAAGGTCACAGTAGTTTTTCAAGGCCACAAAAAGTGGGATATTTGATGGGCAATCTTCCTGAAACATCTGTCTACCATCGATGGGCAGAACTGATCTGAGTTATTTGGCTGGGTAAGCCCATCAAACCTTCATCTTCCACCTCTCTCTACGTTTCCTATTCTCATTCAAAAACATGAGGGTGGAAAACTTTTTAAAATTTGAAGAAACTTCAGTGTTCCAGTTAGTATGGCTGTGTAACAAATCATTCCAAAATCTAATGGCTTAAAGCAATAATAATAATTTATTATTTCTCATAGCTTTGTCATCTGCATTGATCCAGCAGTCCCCACTGGAATTCATAAGCAGCTCAGCTGGGTGAAAAAGGCTTAGGGTCTCTCTGAAGACTGTATGAATCTGAAGGCTTGAACAGGGTTGACAGATCCACTCACTTTGCTGGCAAGTTGATGATGGATTTTGACTAGGGTCACACTTCCTCTCCATATGGACCTCTGCACATGAACCTCTTTACAGAACTTCTTGAGTGTCCTCACAATATGGCAGGTATTTGCTACCTCCAAAGCAAGTAATACCAGGCTGAAGGTGTAATGCATTTTACAACCTTGCCTTGGGAGTCGCACACCTTCAATTCTGCTGTATTCTGTTGATCACCTCAGGCCAGCCCTAATCCAGTCTGCGAGAGTATCACAGAACTATATGAATAACAGGAAGCTACCATTATTAGAGCTCATCTCAGTAGCTAGCTATCACACTCAAGTGTAGGCAATATACTGAGAAGATGTTTTTGGATACATAAGTTATACCTTCAATCCAAAATTGGACTTAGTCACTTAGGATAATTGATCTTCTATAATTTTTGTTGTTGTCTCACACCAGGCTGTGTGGCTCTTTTTTGTCCTGGGTCTTGTGGACAGCATGTCTTCTCCTCTTTGGTTTCAGGTATGACTTACTAGGTTCATGTTGAAAATGCCTATTTTTACAGACACTGGAGCATCATTCAGTGAGTCTAGCTTCCATGAAATAATGCTCATCCACTTTCGAATGTGTTCACCTAACAGTTAATAAATGCCTCCTGCATACTAGGGATACAATGTTAGACAAGTCCATATTCTAATGGACAAAAACAATAAAATAGAGAAAAAAGACATGAAAATATCAGACAACCATAAATATTAGAATGAAAATAAAACACCTGGATGGGTAGAGATGGCTCAGGATAGTGATTTGTTTAGTTTGTATGATCAAAGACTCTTCCCTGAGGAATGATAGTGGAGTACTGGATGACAACAACACACACATATGTGAAGGGAAAATATTCCAGACAAAAGGAACAGTCAATGCAAGGTCCCTGAGGAAAGCTTGATGTATGTTAGGAACCAAAGAAGATCCAAAGGCTGAAATGGGATGGACAAAGGTAAGAGAAAAATGCAATGAAGGTCTTTTGAGTGGGTAGAGGCATTACGGATCCCTCAACCAAGGGAAGGGGGTTAGATTTGATCCCAAGAGTAATGGCAGGACATCCCCAGGTCCCTTACACATATTTTATAAAAAGTGCTTATTTTCGTTTCTTCATTTCTTTCTTATGTTTTTCCTTCCTACAGTAGAGTTTCTCTGTATTGGGGCTCTTTTCTCCTTCCAGACATACAGGAGAATTACCTTCACAAGTAGATGGGACCACAGGACTAGTACCGGCCAACTGATTATAAATAGGAGTGACACATGCCACTTCCAGGCTGCAGTATTCATCAGCAAAAGACCTGCAATTCTCTCTTCTGTTGTAGCAGCACCGGTCACATGCCCCCAGTGGTACCCAGCTGGTAGGGTAATGGAGCCTTCATCAGATTTGGTCCTTGAGTAATATTGCAATGAGTGTAAGAAACAAAACTTTGTGTGTTTTAAAAATGCTGATATTTGGGGGTTCTTAGTTAACAGAACATGGGCTAAACTATTCTGATTTAAATGCTTCCAAAGTGTTCTTCAGTGAAGAATAAGTTCTAAACTGAGTTGTTAGTGACCCCAAGTCATTCTTTCATAGCCAGTGCTTGATGTTCTTTCAATATAAATAAAATCATCACTCTTCCTGATCTTCGGTTTCTCTGAACAGGCATCTTACTCTTCATTTCTGTTCCCACCTTTAGTCACAAGGAGACATAAAGTGTTGTCAGCACTTATTAATAAATCACGAAACTAACATTTATAAAGTCCACGTTTTCTTGATCAGACAAGGGAGTGGAGTTCAGTATTTAAATCTGGGGAGGAGAGGAGCTATCTTTTTCACAAAGCTGCTGTGTGTCATCCAGATGTTGGGAAGAATTTCAGAAGGAGTAGGACATGGACAAGCCAACTTCATTTCTATTCTCCAGACAATACATAGCACCCAAGGGGAAAACAGGGTTGCTTATCTTTTATATTTTCATTCTCAAAGCCATCTGTAATTTTTGCTAGCTGCCTCGAGGTTTAATTTTTGCTAATTTTTTCAAGTTTCATCCCATATCTGTCTAGAAAGCCCCTATCAGTAAAGAAAATCTTCTCTGTCTATGTTACATGGCAGCTTGAAGCTTCTGCCAGGGGCATATTGTAAGTGGGAATTCTAGCTTACACAAACAAGCTTTGAAAGACGTAATTTCTTTCAAATGTCTTTGGCTCATACCACATCATCCAGGCATGACATTCTTTAAACCATTTCCAATTCCTCTGACCAAACAGGGTGGACTAATTCTGCCTAGGGGTTTGGACTCCATCCAGGAGATCTGCCTTACCAACCTGTCTGCTAAAGCTTCTGCATTCCTTCTGCTTCGCAAGGTTCACACATCTACAGTACACATCTTCACCCTCTGAACCATGTCCTGGACATCTTACTGGGGTAACCTATCTCAATCACACACGATCTTTTCAAAGATATTTTCTTATTTTAAAATTTCAAATAAAATCTCATAGTGGTCGGAGCTGTCCAAAACGTTCCACATTCATGAAGTAGACATTAAAACAGGGTTCCTTCCCCTTCTTGTTATATTCTAGGACTGGGGAATGTTGAAGGGGTAGTGAGTAACCAAGAAATACACCAGTTGTTAAATGTTTCAGGTAAATCTAACCTGGAATCATCTAAGAATCACTCACAAGTAGCAAGTACATGAGAGGCTATCTATGTACACAAATAGCCATGTGCTGATAGGAAAATATCTCAGAACCCATACCTTCATCAGAACAAACTTCATCCATCATCTCTGCCTGTCAGAAGAAGAATAATGGAGCCTGACTAGAGGCCTGATCTCTGTTCAGGCCAGTTAACTTTTCCAGGTTCTATGGCTAAAAGCAGAAATATTGACCCCTCGTGAATCATGTAAAAAGCAATTATTTGTTCAACACATACTTTATGGACAGCACAGGCATTTTGCACACTTACCTTTGGTCCCAAAGTTATACTTCACAAGAGAATAATTAGATGATGTAATAAATAACCAGAAACATGTAAATCTCTCAAACTACTTTTTCCTTCTTGAGGACAGGAAATATATCAGGCATTTTCATAGAAGACTATCCATTTGGCTGGGCATGGTGGCTCATGCCTGTTATCCTAGCACTCTGTGAAGTCCAGGCAGGTGGATTGCTTGAGCTCACAAATTCAAGACCAGCCTGAGCAAAAGTGAGACCCCGTCTCCACTAAAAATAGAAAAACTGAGGCAAGAGGATTACTTGAGCCCGAGTTGAAGGTTGCTGTGAGCTATGACCCCACGGCATTCTACCCAGGGCAACAACTTGAGACTCTGTCTCAAAAATAAATAAATAAAAGAAGACTATCCATTTAATCTTTGGAACTCTGTAAAGCAGTTTTTGTTTTCCATTTAGCACATGAGAAAAACTAAAGCTCAAAAACATAAAATGGTCTATTCAACTGAGATCATATAGAAGGTAGGTTCAAAGTTAGAACCTGAACCCAGATCCTGAGCTTTTTTCCTTCCTATTTGCTGCTTCTCAAAGATTGAAAGGGAGGAGATGGTCACAGTTAATATCTGAAATGTATCTTCTTTGAATGTCAAAGGTAGAAAATGTGGAGCAAAGACTGTGAGTTCTTAGCAGAAGAAAATTATTCAGCACAGTGAAGTTTTGATTGTCAACTCACAAAAATAGTAACTAACATTATTTCTATTAATAATTAATGCAGTGGTTATATTTTTTAAATATATGACTATATTATGAAAATGTAAACTATTAATATATACAACAGGATTATCTTATTCAGTGTGATTTATTAGAATGGTTGATCGGTCCACTGAAAATACTCTGTCCTCATGCATTAGAAGACTGAATATTGTTAAGATGACAATGTTCCCCAAAGCAACCCACAGATTCCACATAATCCCTATAAAAATTCCAGACTAATAGAAACATTAACTAAAAAAATGAATCAATGACCTAAATGTAAGAGCTAAAACTATAACATTCTTACATAAGAGCATAGAAATAAATCTTCATGACTTAGAATGTGGTTTCTCAGATATGACAACAAAAGTATAAGCAAAGAAAAAGAATAGATAAATTAGGCTTCATAAAATTAAAATTTTCTGCATCTCAAAGGGTACTATCAAAAAAAATTAAAAGATGCACAGGTCACTCCTTATGGGCATAACACCAGGCCAACCAAGTAATATGTGCCCATCATCCTGGCCAAAGTAACAGCCCTATGGCCCCAACTCCAGTGAATCAGACCCCAAGTTAGCCCTCAACCCAAGAAACAGCTCAATGAGCTTACCACAAAGCTACACCATGACCACACCATTACCATTACTACACCATTACCATTACCATAAATTCTTTCAGCCTCTTACTAAGCCACTGAGAAACTCACAAATATAACTAGTATGGATATAGTTGAAAAAGCTACATGCAAACTATACCACTACACCTATCTAGAACAAAGGCAAATTCACTTCACTGAACTGACAATCCAAGATCTATTTATACAAACAAGTCTTTCCCTAGAAAACCTACTCCATAACATTTGGAGAGGCAATATCTCTACCAGATGTATAGAAATCAGTGTAGACTCACATCAAGAATGACAAAGCAGCTGGGCATGGTGACTCATGCCTATAATCCTAGCATTCTGGGAGGCCTACAGGGGTGGATTGCCTGAGCTCACAGGTTTGAGACCAGCCTGAACAAGATTGAGACTCTATCTCTAAAAAAATAGCTAGGCATTGTGACAGGAGCCTGTAGTCCCAGCTACTCGGGAGGCTGAGGCACAAGAATGGTTTGAGCTCAAGTTTGAGATTGCTGTGAGCTATAACGCAATGACACTCTACCAGGAGAGACAAAGTGAGATTCTGTATCAAAAAGAAAAAAATAAAGAAAGAATTAAAAAGCAAAGAAACATAACACCTCCAAAAAACAAACAGACCCCAATCATAAGGAAATATGTGAAATATCAAAGAAAGAATTCAAAATAATGATCTTAAAGAATCCCTATGATGGACAAGAGAATGCAGAGAGACAGTCCAATGAAATCAGGGAAACAATTCATGTTTGAATGAGAAGTTCAGCAAAACTAGAAAGATTTCAAATAAAAAAAAACCTAAAAATACATTTCAATGAACTAGAATAGCAAGAACAAACAAACTCAAAACTGAAACCAAAAAAAAAAAAAAAAAAGATCAACAAAAAATTGAGCTTTTGAAAAAATAAACAAAACTGACAAGTCTTTAGCTAGTCTAAGAAAAAAGAGAGAAGACTCAAATAAAATCAGAAATGAAAAAGGACGTATCACAACAGATACCATAGAGATACAAAGGGTCATTAGAGACTACTACAAACACTATACAGCAATAAATTTTAAAAACCTACAGGAAATGGATCAATTTCTGGACACATATAACCTACCAACATTGACCCAAGAAGAAACAGAAAACCTGGGCAGATCCATGGCAGGGAATGAGAGTGAATCCGTAATACAAAGTCTTCCAACAAAGAAAAGCCCAGGCCTGGATGGCTTCACCATTGAATTCTACTGAAACCTTTAAAGAAGAATAAACACCAATTCTTCTCAAATATCCCCAACCCCAAAAAAATTAAAGCAGAAGGAACTCTTCTTAATTCACTGTACAACGCCAGAATAACCCTGATACCAAGACAGACAAGGACATAACAATAAAAAAGACTACAGGCCAATATTCCTGATGAACATAAATGCAAAATCCTCAACAAAATACAAGCAAGCCAATCACACAACACATGAAGAAGATAATACATTGTGATAAAGTGGTATTTATCTCAGGAACAAAGTGGTTCAACCTATGCAATTCAATAAACATCACACATCACACAATAAAATGAAGGACAAAAACTATGGAATCCTCTCAATATGCAGAAAAAGCATTTGAAAAATTCAACATCCCTTAAGGATAAAAATTCTTCATAAATAATAGATAGAAGGAAAGTCCCTCAACATAATAAAGGCCATATAAAACAAACTAGCATCAATAAACCAGAACAACTTTCACCAAGAATGACCACTTTCACCACTGTTATTCAACATGATACTGGAAGTCTTAGCCAGAACAATTAGGCAAGTGAAAAAATTAAGAGTGCTCAAATTGAAAAGGAGGTAATCAAATGGTCCCTGTTTGCAGACAACCGTGATCTTATTTATAGAAACCTAAAGACTTTACAAACTCTTAGAACTTATAAATGAATTTAGTAAAGTTACAGGGTACAAAATTGCTTTATATTTCTATACATGAACAATGAATTAGCTGAAAAAAGACATCAAAAAGTTAATTCATTTATAATAGCTACAAAAAATAATTTAGGAATAAATTTAAGCAAGGAAGTAAAAGATCTCTACAAGAAAAACTACAAAACTCTAATGAAATAAATTGGAGAAGATACAAATAGAAAAACATCCCATGCTCATGGATCAGAAAAATTAATTTTGATAAAATGGCCATGCTACCCAAAGAAGTCCATAAATTAATATAATCCCTATCAAAATGTCAGTGGCATTCTTATAAAAGTTTAAAATAGAAAATTAAGTCCTAAAATTTGTATGGAACCACAAAGACCCCCAAAATGCAAAGCAATTTGGAGCAAAAAGAACAAAGCTGGAAGTATCCTACTACTTTGAAATATACTACAAAATTATAATGACAAAAACAGCATGGCACTGGCATAAAAAACAAACACATAGAAAAATGAAATAGAATAGGGGACCTTAAATTAACACACCTATCTACAGTCAATTGATTTTTTGATAAAGGTGCTAAGAACACTCATTGAGAAAGGACAGTCTCTTTAATAAATGGTGCTGATAAAACTGGATATCTATATGCAGAAGAATGAAACTAGCCCCCCATCTTTCACCCTATAAAAAAATCAACTCAAAATATATGAAAGACCTGAATTGAAGACCTGAAACTAAGACCTCAAAAGGACGGGCAACAAAAGTTAAAATAAACAAATGGTATTTTAACAGACTAACTTCTGCACAGCAAAGGAAATAATTAACAGAGTGAAAAGACAACCTACAGAATAGGAGAAAATATTTGCAAACTGAATAGTTCATACAACAGAGGATTAATATTCAAAATATACAACAGGAAAACCCCCTAAACAATCTAATTTAAAAATGAGCAAACGATATGAACACACATTTCTTAAAAGAAGAAATACACATGGCCAACAAATATATGAAAAAATGCAAATTAAGCATGTCATACCAGCAACTATTTAGGCCTGATAAATGGTAATATCCACATAGCTATAAAATTCTTAGCAGAATGTTTTGAGTGCCAAGTGGTAAAACTACTCTACTAATCTGATCACTGTAAAGTATATGTATCAAAATATCACCTCGTAGCTCAAAAATATGTATACTTATTATGTGCCACTTTTAAAAACAAAATTTAAAGTATCAAAGATAAAATTTTTAACTATTCAAAAGTGAAATAAATCCAAATAGAAAAAAAATTGTAGCTCATGCATATGTATTTGATAAGGATATAGTACCCACATTTCATACATGAAGTATGAATTCTCTAAGTAGAGTTCTACATATTTCACAAGCATATATCATCTTCCCAGAACATCATCTACAGTTTCTAGTTTCAGCTTCTTTAAAGTGGAAATACAAATGTAGGTGGCTTCTTCACTTTTATAGTCTTTTCCAACCCTTTGTAAGTTGTCTTGCCCATACTTGTTTAATAGCACTTGTCTTACAAATTCATTTTATCTCATTTTTTAAAGTATTTCATTTAGTAATTCTCTTTTTGCCCTCCTATTTAATCAATTTGTAGAGTAGTTAAGTTGTATAAATTCAATAACTTATGTTCAGCCTATGAAGGCTGCTTGGCAGGCATCAGCTCAGCCAGCGAGAGGAGTTGCTTGCGTGCTAAACGGCAGCCTGCCAGTTCTGGGCATTCTGAGTGATGTGGCTTCAGATACCATGCCTTACCCAGGGAAAGGAAGAGGAGGAGACTAATGCAGTGAGACAGAGGCATGAATTTGTTAACAGAGTTTATCCTATGTGTGTGTATATGTATATGTATATGTATATGTATATGTATATGTATATGTATATGTATATGTATATGTATATGTATATAAAAGAAGTGTGCACATTAAAAGATCTTGTTGGAAGTATAACTGATCATTCTCAAAATGTGTATGAATTGCAGGTTAAATGGATGTGCATAGCAATGTCTAGGTACACTTGACTAATAACAGTACCTTCAATTCAACTTTGAAAAGTAATACATGGAAAACATTTCTTAAAATGCGTACATGTTTTTAGTGCCCTTTCTGTGTATGTATGTGTGTGCACATGCTGACAAATATTTTAAGAAATTTCAAATTTTCTAACCTTTTGAAAACTTAAACTTACTTCCAAATCATATAGGTAGCACAAACTGACAGGACTTGGCAATCTTGCATCATGTGACTCAAAGCATCTGTGACATGAGACGTGGCATGAGATTAAACAGACTTTGGCACTCATCTGTGAGATGATTAAATGCCAACAGAGCTGGAAATGGGAGATTTAGAGACAAATGTCACCTGAGAAAAGGAGGCAAGATCTACAGTTCAGGGAAGATGCCCATCTTTAGTAGCTTCAGAGAAGCAACAGGGGTCAATTTAGTGAGTCCAACTGAGAATCAGTAGAGGTCACCGGGTTCTTGATGGACTTTAGAGGCTGTTTTCAAAAGTATCTGAAAAGAGGCCGTTTCTGTGGTTCAGGAGGAGAAGATCCGAGACCAAGGTCCTATAGTTCAGGATCCAAGACCAAGATTTCGGCAGGTCAGACTTCAGTGACTCTGCATCAGGGTACCATACTACTCTCTAGATTCAACTTGGCATAAAATATTCCAATTTCTTAGAACTCTGTCTTCAGATAGGAATTAGTAAAACTCCTCTCCCTTATTGGGACGAGAAGGAGATACACACAAGCTCTCTCAGGGAAAAACACATAGAGTAAGAAAAGTAGAGTAGTTTTACCTCTTGGCACTCAAAACATTCTGCTAAGAATTTTATAGCTATGTGGATATTACCATTTATCAGGCCTAAATAGCTGCTGGTATGACACACTTGATTTAATATTTTATTTTAAGTATTTATCTTCTCCCACTTCTAGGAACATGTAGTGCATAGTAAAACAAAAATTACATTGGGTTTTTTATTTATATTTTTTGTGCTCTTCAATCATCTACTAGAGAGATAGCAAGGTTCAACTCTTTTATATACAAAATGTATATTCCTGCCAAGTTTTAATTGGCATGGCCTTTGAGGTCATTCTTTCTCCTTTTACGGGTGAGCACACTGAACACTCAAATGTTGAGGATTGCACAGTAGAGTGACAGAACCATATTTCTTGCCTTTCTACCACACCATACTTTTTCTACTCCCAGAGTTATTTTATGATCAAATCAAGAAAAACATCATCAAATCCCAATAATGTAACTTTAAAGGTACTAAAACTCTCAGATTTCTTCTAAGTCCAAGCCTAGTAGGTTTTCCTAGTAATAAGAAACCTGATCTGATTTACAATAAACTCGTTCAGAGCCAATGAGTTTTAAAATATTTGATTTAGGGGAAGGGGAGAGAGGATTGGTGGGAGGAGAGAGGGCATTTGGTGGGATCTCATCTAAGGTGCACAATGCAAGGGTACATTTCAAAATAACTAAGGGTAAATTTTAAATGTCTTACCACAAAAAATAAGTAAGTGAGGTGATGGCTATGTTAATCAGTTTGATTTAAGCACTCCGCATGGTATATCAAATCATCACGCTGTGTCCCATAATTGTATACAGTTATGATTTTAATTAAAAATTAAATTTAAAAAATATTTGATTTAATTTGTCAATAGGAACCACAAAGAATATGGGCAGGGAAGGGTACAGACTCCCTTAGAAGCCTTCCACTTGGTCCTTGGACTCAGTCAAAGGCAGACTAAGCTACTGACCCTTCAAGTTAACAGCTCAGTGTCCAGATTCCTCCTCCTTTCCTTCTGGAAAGAAAGCAGAAGCACATTGAGGGCTACCACCAGAGATAACCTCATCAGTGTCCTGAAGTCAAGGTAAACAAGTCCTCTCAGCCCTCCAGCCCCCAGCCTGAGTCACTCCTAACCCTTAAAAAAGAAGAAAAATAGGCTCTGGGTTTTCCTTTGACCCTTGCCCCTGGCTATCTACATGGATCCCCTCCAGCGGTGTTGAATTTGGCTTTCTACCTTTTCATCTCTGCCTCCCCAGCATTGCTGTTGCTAAGTAACATAGGCGGATGCCCAGACTCAACACCTTTCCCGACTTGCAGTCTGGATTTCAGTGGAATACTCTTTCATGTTAGGCTCCGGAGGTTATAGTAAAGATTGCATTAGGGACAGTTACCTGCCAGCTATTAACCATCGCCTCTGGTCTGACCTGAATTCACAGAGGGCATGGTCACCCGACAACTTAATCAATGAGCCCCTTTGGCTTTGGGGTGGCAGAGGCCAAGAGCTCCATCAAAGAGGCTTATGTGCTTTCAGCAACTCAGAAGATTCCAGTTGTTTTCAGCAGGCCTGAGAGGTTAAAATAAACAAATAAGAAAATGCCAGGTTTCCCTCTCATTTCTTCTCATACCCCATGCCAGCCAGGGCCAGGCCCGGACAGGCTGCCCCCAAAAAGGCTGCGGTGGTGCCCACAGATGCCAAGCCACGCGACCAGAGCCTTCCCTGCACTAAGTGTCTGCCTTTCTCTCCTCACTCCATGCTCCCTTTCTAAAAATGCACAAAATGCCCATTGCTGTGTAATTACCAAACGAATAAAAGGCCCTCCATCCCCTCTCTCCTGGCAGAGTTCATCCATGCCGAGGCTAGAGTTGGCAGCCCTTGGGGACATTAACACTTTCAGCAGTGTTTGAAAACAAAGCCTGGTGCAGAAAAGCCAGGCAATTGCTTGTGTTTGCAACTGTCATGGGTTGTAATTTTCTTGTCCTATGGTGGTGAGACCTGGAATGTGAGTGAGATATCCACAATGGCATCACAGGGTAATTACATGTCCTCCCTTTCACTCTCAGCCTTTAGTTTTTCGCAGGCTTTTTAAAAAGCTCATAAACATGTTTGGCTGCCAGACACCTCACAGAAGAGAGACTGCTCAGGCCATCATCCGACCTGGGACTCCTACTTCATGCAGCTTCAAGCTTGTGCCTTGTGTCCTTCTTAGATGCACAAGAATTGAACTGGAACTGACGAATGTTTTAACTGTTTATTGGTTAGTTTTGAATGCCAGCATTCAGTCTTTAGACTGAATACAAGAGGGCTATTTGTCCCCCTTGCCTGAGATGAGAAGAAAAATTGTATAAAGCATTTGTGAATGTCTGTTCACCTGGAGTGTTGACACTGAACTTGTGTGTGTGCATTCAATTTGTTACATGAATCCACACGTACATAGATACACGTGAGGGTGAAAGGTGGCCAAAGCTGGGGACAAGGTTCAACTCAACTTTGCTGATTCTGCTCTCAAAAGTTACCTATGAGTTCCTAATTTTCAAGTCCAGTGGCCACTTCTCAGTCCTCAGCCTTCTTGATGTCCTGATAGTATGAGACACCATTGATCATCTGCAAAAGCGTATAATACCCTGCACTCCTGTAATGTTTTCTGATCTCTCTGACCACTTTTTCTCTGGTCTTCATCCTCTTTTAGTCCTGAAACCTGAATTTCCCTATCAGTGTGGTCATATCCTCAGCCATCTTCTCTCCTTTCTCCAAGTCTCTCCTGGGACACTCTTTGCCCTACCAGGATGTCAAAGGCTGTCACTGTGTGAATGACTCACAAGTAAACATCCCCAGTCCTGCTTGTTCTCTAAATCTTACTTATGTCTCAGGTCAACCGGGATATCATCCTGGTACCTCAAACTCAGCAAATGCACACTGGACTCCCCTATCCATCCCTCCCTCTCAGCCCCAGCTTCCAGACCTGCCCCTGCTCTTGCATCCCCTATGTGTGTCTGGATCACCAGCTTCCATCTAACCAAACAATCTTAAAACCCCAGGCTCAGCTTTGGTTTTATTCTTCCACTTGCCGCCTCATCCAGGACAGTTAGTCTGCCTGGCACCGTAAATGTCTCGTGTAATTTTTCCTTCAGAATCTCTAAGAATTTCATGGCTCTCTTCCCCTGTCTTCCACGCCATCTCATGCATTACACTCAGATTCATCACCTCACAACACAGTTTTTATTATATTACTCCCCACCACAAGAATCAATGGCCCCACTACCTATAAAATAAAATACAAACCCTTGAGCCTAAAATTGAAATCACTTCAGGATCTGGCCCCTGGCCATCCTGTGTTTAGCCAAATGTAACTTTCCAATATTGCCTATAAGTATTTGCCGTTAACATTTCTGTTTTTATTCACGCTATTCCTGCTGTCTAGAATTTCCACCCATCTCTTTGTCTTCAAATTTACAGACTTTTGGAACTTGGCACAAAAACCTCCTTCTCTTTGAATATTTTTCAGACATCTTCTTCCCTTAGCCGAGGACTTCCCCTAGCCCAGTAATCACAGTAATGACTTACCTGAATTATCAATGGCTTCTCTGTAGCTTTTTATGATGTTCTAACACACATTCAAACACACACACACACACACACACACAAATGTAATCTTCCTATGTAAACATTGCTTTAGCATAGGGTTCATATCTTATGTTACGGACTAAATGTCTGTGTCCCCTTCCCAAATCCATATGTTGAAGCCCTAACCTCCAATATGATGGTATTTATAATTGGAGCCTTTGAGAGGTAATTAGGGTGAGATAAGGTCATCATGTTGGGGCCCTCAGAGAAGGGATTAGTGTCCTATGAGAAGAGACACCAGAGATCTTCTTACTCATCCTCTCTCTCCCTCCTCCCCAGTCTCCCTTCTCTTCCTCCCTCTCTCTCTCATTCTCTTCCCAGCACATGCAAAGAAGAGGCCATGTGAGCACAGAGCCATTTGCAAGCCAGGAAAAGAGCCCTCACCATAGCCAGACCATGCTGGCATCCTTAGTAATAAATCTCTATTGTTACAGCAGCCCACACTGACTAAGACACTCATTGTATGTATCCATTTCTTAGCATGGTGTCTGATAACATCATAAAACCCTCAAAATAGTAGTCAGATAAGTGAATAAATATATGTGTGGACTATGTGTCAAAAATTATCTTTGATCCAATAAAGCCAGTGGGCACGCTGCTGACCAGAAGGCCTGCCGCTCCAGTTCCCCCTTGCTCAGACTCTTCACCATTGCTCCAGCCACACACTTTCACTTCACTTTCACCCCTGGCTTCACTTCAGCCCAGTCACTGCAAGCTCATCTCCGCTTCTAAGCCAGAGAGGGTCAACTAGCAGCCCAGAGGTCAGAGATTACCTATAATCATTCATTTGCCCAACATCATAGTGTCTTTCAAATTTTTTTAGTTAGTCATCAGCATTTAAATATTGGGAGATTTCATATGAATATGTGGATTTGGGCCATGGTGAGCCCTTGGTGACAATAGGCTGCCATTCATAGAGGGCCCTCTCACCCCAGGAAGAATTTACCAGCTACCACAGTCTGAAATTGACTCTCCTTCCCTCTTTGTATTTCTGTAGCCCAGCAGAGTCAGCATAAGTCTCCAAGAAATTAGGGTACACCGACATTGTATGGTCTCACTTTCCTCATTTCATCAGGTGAAAGAGTTAAGAATGAGATTCCAGAAGAGTGGCCAGTGGTATTACGTCTCACAAATGGTGACTGACAGAACTGGTGTTCAAACCCAGGTCTTATGACTTCAGGTTTCATTCTTCACCCTAATGATGAGTTCTTTCTTTACTGGTTTGTGCTCTTATCATCAGAAATTCAATCCAGCTTAATCCAGCAAATATTTAAGTATAGAAAAATGTTATAGGAACTCATTTCTTTCTATCCTGAATCAATAAACATCTTCAATCTATTATATGATTCAGAATTCTCACTCTTTGACTAGATTCCCTGCCTATTGATAGAGAACAGCCCTAAAATAAATTTTCTCCTTTAGTTAATACTTTATGTAAACACCATGTTAGATCCTAGAAATACAACAGTAAACAAAACAAGTATTTCCTTGACCTTGTGGGGCTTACAATATATTTTTCTATATAGAATATATATTCTTTTTTGCCAACAAATTAAAATTCCTATAGGGCAGGAGCTGAGTCTTGACTCTCTTTGAATGATACAATGGAATGAATTCAGTAGGTACTTAAATTTTCTTATTGGAGAAAAATGTTCAGTTATTCCCAGGTGGAAACTGTGCTTGTCTCAGCTTTCTCTGCTGCCCTTCAGAGCTTCTCTCTGCCTCCTACAGCTGGTTCTTACAGAACTAGAGTTCATAATACTAAAGACAAGAATATACCAAGCCAGTTCATGGGCATGGGACCTGGACAATCACACAGGGCCCTGTACTTGATTTAACGCTCTGCTATCACCATCTTGAAATTCTTAATAACTTTTGAATAAGGAGCCACATCACTTCTGTAGTCATTCTGAGGACAGAGTTGGGAATGGCAGCTGACACAACTTTAATGTCAACACTGTGAGTTTATCATTATGCTCATCTGTGATACATCTCTAGTCCTAGTCAAATGCAGAAAAATAGTAAAGACATAGTTTGAAAACTGTCTCCATATATGAAGTAACTTGTATTCTTTTTTTTATTGTTAAATCATAGCTGTGTACATTAATGCAATCATGGGGTACAATGTGCTGGTTTTATATACCATTTGAAATATTTTCATCAAACTGGTTAACATAGCCTTCACCGCATTTTCTTAGTTATTGTGTTCAGACATTTAAGTTACCTGTATTCTGTGGTGCTTCACAGAGTGTCACGTCCTAAA
>CAUYPK010105675.1:0-23047 GCA_963574355.1 Loris lydekkerianus
AATAACCTACATCACCACCTTTAAATTTTTAAACCTGGATTAGCAAATTTAAAAACATTTTAAAATATAATATTCCCAATAAATTTTTAAAATTTTGCATTTTAATTAATTTTTGGGGTAAAAAAAAAAAAAAAAAAAAAAAAAAAAAACTTTCCTGAGGTACAAGAAGGCCCCACTTGCTCAAAGGGCAAAGAAATTAAGATCAGCAAACAATTTTGCAAAACCTAAAGACTTTCACACTCAGGCTACCCAAGTTGATTTCTTTAGACCTCTCCTCTGTGACAGGAAATGGTTTAGTTACCACACATTGGTAATCTCATATAATCTTTAACAACCTTCTGAGGTAGGTATTATTTGTAACTCTTTATTTTATAAAGGAGGAAAGCATAGTTCAGAGAGGTTAATTGATTTGCCCAAAGTGAAAGAGCTAATAAATGCAGCTTCTGTAATATGAAAAACCAGTCGGGCTGCTATTTTGTGGTTATTTTCAAAGTTTCTTGAGTGTTTAGAACACAATCTAGTAATAGCCCCAATTACGATGGTAAGTGTAAATAAAAAGATACCCAGCAGAGAAGCTAAATGGTAATTCAGGTCACCTTCAATGTAAAACAACTGATCACATTACTCAAGGTCACCTTCAGTGCAAATCAAGTATGGAAATACATTTTTTCTCCTCTCCAATCTAGTCAATTCTCAATACACAATGCTGGTCTCAAAATTTTCCTATATTTGCTCAATTTTTAGATAATAAAAAAAAAAGAATGCAGTTGCTTTCAAAGCAGCTAATATTCAGTTAACAACCCACAAATAACTTCAAAGCTGCATGGCTACCATTTGTCTTACTGCAATGAAAGTAGGTGAAGAAGATTTACAGTTTCCTTCCGCTACGGCTACTAGGAACTGGACAGCAGGTTCTTCTACGTGATGTTACGAATAAATGTACCCTAAAGGCTAGATTTCAAGACAACACTTAAGGAACGAGACGTATTCACCAAGAGTGTCCTTCCCTGAAATCAGAGGTTAAGAATTAAAAAGCAGGGCTAGGATATGACTCCAATAACAGAAAGAAAGGTGAGAACCGAAACAGAAACACTGAGCGATGAAGCCAATGCTAAGGACAACTTCCGAATGACTTGGGACGAGATGGGAGACAGCATTTAGAATTAGAAGACCAGGATGTTGGTATAGGGAAAGGGCATGAGGACAAATGTGAAAATGTGACTGTTCTAAGTAATTTGTTCATAATTTTTGCTCACCTTGGAGACGACTTAGTGCGTTCTTGGCCAAGAAAAACATCGTGAAGTTGAAAATGGAACTGCAGCAATTCCAGGTGATAGTTCAGTGCAAATTGACTTCAGATCCCCTTGCAAAAACCACCGAAGAACAAAATGGCTTTCTGCAGAGATCCTTAATGAGATTTGACGAAATCTCGCGAGGATCTGTAAACCTTTACCACGAGGAAAAATAGGGGCCTGTGGGAAATGTAGTTTCAGTCTTTACAAATTACATATGCTTGTCTTTAAAGAAGAATCAGGTTTAAGAATTGTAGGCATCAGCTTCAAAATAGTGTTCAAGTTCCAGAGGATTGGGTTTGGTATCTCACTCTTTCTGTCCCCACACACACACTTACTTTACTTCCTTTTTTTTTTTTTTCTTCTGTTACTATATACTAATTGGCTTAACTTTTAATTTTGAAATCATTTCAAATTCAGAGAAAAGTTGCAAGCATAGTTAAAAAGAATCCCTGTAATATGTGATATAGCAAATTTATTAAGTTGTTTATTGTAGAATCTTGGTGGTGTTCACTGTATAATCCTTTCAATATTTCTGTACTTTGGACATTTTCATAATAAAAGATGGGAGGAGGCCCAAGCATGGTGGCTCACACCTGTTATGAATACTTTGAGTGGCTGAAGTGAGAGGATTTCTTGAGTCCAGGAGTTGGGGACCAGTCTTTGCAACAGAGACCCTGTATTAAAAAAAAAAAAAAAAAAATGGGGTTAGAACTCCTGTATAATCATTACCTACGTACACCAATTAATATTTTGCTACATGTGTTTTCTCTGTCTCTCTCTCTCCTTACATGTATATATATTTGGGTGGGATTTTTCTGAATCATTTGAGAATAACTTACATACATCATGCGCCTTTACCTGTTAATAGTTCATGGTCCATTTCTCTTACATGACCACTGTACAATTATCAAATTCAGAAAACTTAATATTGAGGCTCAGAGCCCATGGCTCAGTGGTTAGGGTGTGGGCAACATACACCAGGGCTGATGGATTCAAACCAGCCCAAGCCTGTTAAACAACAACGACAAGAATAACAAAACTAACAACAACAACAACAACAAAAAAAATCCCAGACATTGTAGTCCCAGATACTTGGGAGGCTGAGGCTGAGGCAAGAGAATTTCTTAAGCCCAAGAGTTTGAGGATGCTGTGAGCTGTGACATTACAGCACTCTATAGAGGGTGACATAGACTGTAGAAAGAAAGGAAGGAAGGGAGGAAGGGAGGGAGGAGGAAGGGGAAGGGAAAGGGGAAGGGAAGGGAGAAAGGAAAGAAAGGAAAAAAAACTTAATATTGATACAATGTTCATATTTCAATTGTTCCAAGGTCTCTCTGCCCAAATCCAGTCCAGGTGCCTGCATTTAATTTAGTTGTCACGTGTCTTTATGTTTTTTGTTTGGTTGGTTGTTGTTTTTTTTTTGTTGTTGTTTGTTTGTTTTTTGAGACAGGTCTAGATCTATTCTGGTTTAGAGTGCTGGAATGCAGTGACATCATAATACCTCACTGCAACCTCAAACTGCCGGCCTCAAGCCATCTTCCTGCCTTAGACTCTCAAAGTGCTAGGATTACAGGGCTAGCCTACCAACTTTTAAAATTGAATAGTTCCTCAGCTTTTCTTTGTCTTTCAGGGCATTTTTTTTTTCTCATTACAAGTAAGTTTTATTCTCTCAATTTTACATATGAAGGAAGTGAGGCACAGAATCCTTAAAGTAATCAAGATTGAGCTTTGATCAAGATAAAGATCTCATACTTCTAGGTGTCAGAACTGGTAATGGACTCCATAGGTCGCTGCTCTGTAATTTTTTGAAGAGTACCAGCCAGTTATTTGGTGAAAGTTCTCTGCGTTTGTGTTTCTTTGATATCCCCTTGTACATAGATTCAGTTTATGCAATTCTGTCAGGAAGATCACATAACTGATGTGTCTTAGGGCATCTTATCAAAAGTTATATGATTTTATCTTGTCCCATTTATTGGTAATGCCAACTTTAATCATTTGGACATAATACCCTCTAGGTTTCTACATTACAAAGTTGGTATTTTTCCTTTTCTTTCTTTCTTTTTTTTTTTTTTTTTTGGCTGAGTTTGAATCCACCACCTCTGGTATATGGGGCCAGCACCCTACTCCTTTGAGCTACAGGTGCTGCCCTGCTATTTTTCCTTTTATATTTAATGTGCAACTTGTAAAGAATACATGAAGATTATATGAATGTTTCATTCTTCATGAAACATTTACCCACTACATTTGATTTTTGCCCAAATCAATTATTGGTAAGAAAAGAATGATTTTCAAATCCTATCATTCCTTCTATATTTAATAACGGGTATTCTATTGTAAGAATTTTATCTTCTCCTCTATTATCAGTATGGACTCATGGATTCAATAAGTTATAAACCGCTGCTGTCATGATTTATTTTAATGATCAGTAGTCCCTGGTGTGGTCAATAGTATTCTCTTCAATCTGGCTTCTATGTCTTTGTTGACATATCTCCATCATTTTTTTAGGCTCTTTATTTTCTGACACAAGATGTTCAAGACTCATACTTCCCCTGCCTCACTACTGGAATAAGCCATGTCTCTACAGAGCTCCAATTTATTCTAGTAGGAACGGCAATTAGCAACTTAGATTCAGACACTCAAACAAATGGGGTGTGATTGCTTTTGGTCCTTTTCAGTAAATAGAATTAGGAATATAAATTATGAATGGTAAGTTTATACCTCCAGCTCCTGTCCAACCCCGGAAAGGTCTTTACTCTTCCTCATTTCACATTTGTATCTCCCTTCTTCACAATGATAACCTTGGCTCTCAGCAACATCAATGGTTTTACATTTTACACCATACACAATATATATTTTCATAATTTTTATGCCCATATCATTATGAATGTAAACCTACAAAGTAGAGTTCAGGATTTGCTTGAAGTTATTTTTCTTTAGACTAACAGTATATAATCAAAGTGGTGTGTTCATAAGGTATTTAGATTAGGGATTTTTTTCTTCTGTGTAATTACATGTTTCATTTGAAATAGAGTTGGGTTCCCTTTATTGTTTGTACTCAATTTTCATTTGTCTCTCATTCTTACAGATTTTAATCTTTAAATTTATTTTATTTTATTATTGATTATTATTTTTTTAGAGACAGAATCTCACTCTTTCACCCTTGGTAGAGTGCCGGGGCATCACAACTCACAGCAACCTCCAGCTCTTGGGCTTAGGTGATTCTCTTGCCTCAGCCTCCCCAGTAGCTGGGACTACAGGCGCCCGCCACAACGCCCACCTGTTTTTTGTTGCAGTTTGACCAGGGCCGGGTTTGAACCTGCCACCCTCTGTATATGGTGTTGGTGCTCTACCCACTGAGCAACAGGCACCGCCTATTTTTTGTTGCAGTTGCCGCTGCTGTTTTAGCTGGCCAGGGCGGGGTTCGAACCTGCCACTCTTGGTATATGGGGCTGGCGCCCTACTCACTGAGCCACAGGTGCCGCCCTTTAAATTTATTTTTTAATTGTGGTTAAATATACATAACATTTATCTTTTTAAAGGGTACAGTTCAGTAGCATTAAGTACATTCACATTATCGTGCAACCATCACAACCGTCCATCTCCAGGACTGTTTTCATCTTGTAAAACAAGATAACTTGATTTTACATTTTGATTATTTAAAATATTTACATTATTCCAAAAGTAAAAACTATACAAAATGGTGTACTTAGAAAAGTGCCATTCCCTCCCCCTAACTATTCCACTCCATTTCCTCTAAAAGAAGGCATTTGCTGGCTATAACCTGCAATATAAGTTCTTGGTGCTTTAAAGAAGTCAAAGAATTTAACTTAAAAAATACAAAAACAAAAACTTCAAAATATAATTTGATGTCATTTCCCCTCAAGTGCTCCTGACACAGTGTTTAGGACACAAAAGGCACTAAAAAATCTCTTGTCCATGTTTACTTTAAAAAATCTCGTTCAGTGTTATTAGATACATTTTTGTTTTTCTATTTTTACTTTTATTTTGTACTTTAGAGGTAGGATGAGGGATGAATACAGCCCTTCTCACTCAACTGGTCCCATTTTTCTAGAATATTACAAGAAAGAGGTGGATTTCAAGGAGTTCTGAGTCTTTGGGAAGAAGACCCAGTTCTACCACCTCAAGCCATTTTGGACTCCGAAAAATCCGCACCATTTTATAACTGCACATGCGTGTTCGATAACCGCGAGCTCTTTGTGTCTAAAGGGGCGTCGCGTCACTAGTGAACCAATGAAAAAACTCCAGATTATCCCTTTTTTATTGGCTAACGGGGACCAATTAGAAATTACCTGTCTTTCAGCGGGCGTCTAGCTGCAGGGTACGGTGATGTAAAATGACGGGTTACCCAGGAGGACTGAGCTGGACCAATGAGGAAAGGCAAGGGGCTGGTTTGCCTGTTCTCACGCCCAGCCCTCATATCCAGGCGGAGGAAAGTTTCGCCTGTAGGAGGGCGAGGAGTGAACATGGCAGCGCGTTGGTGGTTTTGGTGTGTCTCCGCGACTATGGCGGCGGTCCTGCTGCTCGTTTACGAGGTTCCCTCGGCCTCTGCCCAAAGAAAAAAGGAGGTGAGGATGCGGTTTCCAGCAACACGGGCTGTTCCCAATGAGTGGAACTTGAGAGGATCTGTTTGCTCGTTCTCGCCTTTTTTCCCCCTTCTAGTTCTGTGCATTTGCTGGCTTCAATTCCACCGTTTTCGGCGTTGTGGTATTCGTGAGAAAGGGAACTGCAACTCCTTGACTTCTGGGGGTGTACAGTCTGAGAGGGAATGGGTTAGGCAACAACCTGACTTCTTTAGGCCTGTGGAGGGACACAGCTATGAGTTTTGACACTTCTTTGAGATTGGGCCCCTTCCGGTGATAGGGATGGGGAGGTCGACTTCAGGTTCAGCGGGTCGAATAAATATCCGAGATTCTTTTTACTATCAGCAGATGTAACTCCCTGAATAATGTGTAAGAGCTATCTATTTTGTAACATTTTAACTTCTGAAGTATGAGAATTAGATAAAAGAGTGAAATTATGGCTGGTTTATTACACTGTCTAAATAACTGTTTCAAAGCAACTTACCAAAATGAAAGCTCCTAACCATTTTCAGTCATCAAATAAATATCAAGTGTGCTAGGCAAACGGCCAAAACTAAGTTCTCTGTATGGAATTATAGGCTTTAGGAAGTGAAGGAGACATAGTACTCTTACTCACCATTAAACAAACCAGGAAGGGGAATTTTAACATTGCCTTTTGAAACATTTGTGATTTAGAGCCATATAGAGACTCGGGGTTTCACTCTGTCCCTCAGGCTAAACTGCAGTGGCTCCCTCATAGCTTACTGCAACATCAAACTCCTGGGTAGAGTCATATACCCTTAGAGTTTTTAAAGATTATTAGCAAGTATTTGTACCTTTCAATTTTGTAGATGCAAAAAAAGCTGGGACTGAAGCCCTTGGTCAATCATTCTAATGCTATTTCCTGTAGATTCTGTGCTTCGTCTAGCACACAAAACCAATATACACACTTCTAAAATACCAGTTAAACATTTTGGATGCTTGTCAACTTGAGCTGAGTTAAGCTATCTTTGTTTCTGAATATTTGAACTATTCCATAAGAAAGAAAATAATAAGCTAGAAAATTAAAGCAGTGAGTTATTTGTTAGATTGGCAAGAAGTAAGATATGGAAAAAATATATAATTATCAAACATATGGTAAAGTGAACAAGTGCATATATTGGAACTAAATAGAGATGTACTTTCTGGGGAGAGTCTGAAGCCATTGTTATAAGGGAAAAAAGACGCATAATTTTACATCTTAGAAGCCTTTTATGTTAAAAACAACAAATCCTATATGTAAGTGTGTGTATATATATATAGAGAAATCTTTGTAAGGATGCATGAAAATCCGTAATAGTGGCTACCTAGGCATTTGGGATTGTTGATGAGGGTAGCACTTTTACTTTTTATCTTATGCACTACTAGTATTGTCTGAGTTGGTACAATGACCACTTTTTCTTTCTTTTTTTTTTGAGACCAAGTCTTTTGAGAGTGCTGCAGCCTAGCCTAGCTCACATCAGCCTCAAATTCCTGGGGTCCAGCAGTCCTTCTGTCTCAGCCTCCCAAGTAGCTGCGACCAGGGGTATGTGCCACCGCACCTGCCTAGTTTTTCTATTTTTAATAGAAATGGGGGGGGTCTCGATTTGCTCAGGCTAGTCTCATACTCTTGACCTCAGGTGATTCTCCCGTCTCTGCCTCCCAGAATGCTAGGGTGACAGGGTTGAGCCACTGCACCCAGCCTGATCACTTTTTTTTTTTTTTTTTAAGAAACAGAGTCTCATTTTGTCACGTTGGTAGAGTGCTGTGGTGTCACAGCTCACAGCAACCTCCAGCTCTTGGGCTTACGTAGATTTTCTTGCTTCAGCCTCCCAAGTAGCTGGGACTACAGGCACTCGCCACAATGCTCTGCTATTTTTTGGTTGTAGTGGTCATTGTTGTTTGGCAGGCCTGGGCTGGATTCGAACCTGCTAGCTCTGGTGTTATGTGGCTGGCGCCCTAGCCACTTGAGCTACAGGCACCAAGGCAGATTAGGCTTTTTTAATGTTTTATTTATTTGTTTTAAACAGAGTCCCACTCTGTCACCCTGGGTGGAGTGCTGTGGTATTATAGTGTCATAGCTCAAAGCAACCTCAAACTCCTGGCCTCAACCAGTCCTCTTGCCTGAGCCTCCTCAGTACACCACAATGCCTGGGTATTTTTAAAGACAAGGTCTCACTATTACTCAGTCTGGTTTCAAAATCCTGAGCTCAGGCAATCTACACAGCTTGGTCTCCTATAGTGCTAGGATTACAGTCATAAGCCTCTATATCTAACCAGCCTCACTCTTAATTTAAGAATAGAATTGGAAGCCAGGCATTGTGGCAGGCACCTGTAGTCCCAGCTACTTGGGAGGCTGAGGCAAGAGAATCACTTAAGCCCAAGAGTTTGAGGTTGCTGTGAGCTCTGATGCCAGGGCACTCTACCAAGGGTGACATAATGAGACTGTCTCAAAAAAAAAAAAAAAAAAATGGAATTGTAAATGTATGGTTTAACTAGGAATTTAATTTTATTTTGCTAACATCTGAGGACTGCTAGATGATTAGGAAAGCTAAAACTATGAAGAATTTTGAATAAGCCCTGATGGTTAGAACAAAGATATAATCAATAAAGTTTGGGGCAAAGGGAGGTACATTTAGAGGAATTCAGACTGATTATGCTTCACTTTATTACCTCTGAAATTCAAAAGAAATCTGAGTGGCAGGGTCACATTTTAGATTTAAGTGTTAATTAATGGATTCCCATACTCTATTTTTGATGAGTGATATTCAATGACAGTAGGAAAATTTGTGGGGGTTTTTATTTGAGACAGAGTATCACTTTGTCTCCCTCTGTAGAGTACTGTAGTATCATAGCTCACAGTAACATCAAACTCTTGGGCTCAAGCAATTCTCTTGCATCAGCCACCCAAGTAGCTGGTACTACAGGTGCCTGCCACAACACCTGGCTATTTTTAGAGATGAAGTCTCCTTCTGGCTCAGGCTAGTCACAAATCTGTGAGCTCAAGCAATCCACCCACCTTGACCCCTCAGAGTGCTAGGATTACAGGCGTGAACCACTGTGCCTGGCAATAGTATGAGAATTTGTGATTAAAGCTTAAGCTAATATAAACCTCATCTCAATCAGCACACTGTACCCCATACATGCATTAATGTATACATGATCTATGATTTATGATTTAATAAAAAAATTAAAATAAAAATAGAAAAACTAGCTGGAAAAAAAGCTTAAGCTATTTTGTTATATAGCAGATCAGGATAAATTTTATACAAGCAGGTAGACTGAAATTAAACTGCTATCTCACTGCCCTTTCTTGGTCTTCTTATTCCTTTCTAGTCCTTGATTTACCTAACACTTGATTCTTACTAACAGGATTAGAGATATTAATTGACTTTCTAGTAATGGGGTTGATTCTGTAGTCATGCTGATTAAAATGTTTAAAGAGAAGAGAAAGACTTTATCCATACTTTACTTTGTTCGTTAGTATATTTTAATTGTGAAAATTATCGATTTTTTTTTTGAATAGTAGAAAATAGTCTAATGTACGCCACAGAGATAGAGGGAAATTAGTTGATTGTGAATGTCTTTGCTTATCAATTACATGTGTTTTTCCATAATAAAACTGTAATTTGTTTCAAACAAATATATCCAATGTAAGTTTAAAACTTTGGATAAATATATTTTCTTTTTTTTTCAATATTTTATGTATATATAGAAGGCAGGCAAAGTGGTAAATTGCTTTCAAATTTTTTTTTATTTTATTTCAAATGAATATGAGGGTACAAATTTTTAGGTTAGATTATTCTCATTTCCAAGGCAAAGTTCCAGTTATAAAAGAGCCCCTCACCTAGGGGTCATATTATACACCCTCACTATGTGCATATTAGGTGAGATTCGTCTCATGCTCTTTCTTTCTGCCAATTATCCTCCCCTACCCCCGTATTAGACTGTATTTGTGTTTTATGGTTCATATGAGTATGTAGTTGTTTTTACATTGGTTTCATATTAGTATGGAGTATATTGGATATTTATTTTTCCATTCTTGTGATACTTTACTAAGAAGGAGGTATTTCACCTCCATCCAGGTAAATGTAAAAGTTGTAAAGTGTTCATCTTTTTAAATGGCTGAATAGTATTCCATGGTATACATATACCAGTTTGTTGATCCATTCATGGGTTGACGGACACTTAGGTTGCTGCCACAACTTGGCAATTATGAATTGAACCACAATAAACATTCTGGTGAAAATGTCTTTGTGATAAAATGATTTTTGTTCTTATGAGTAGTTACCTAGTAATGGGATTACAGGATCAAATGAAAAGTCTATTTTTATATCTTTGAGGATTCTCCACACTTTTCTCCAAAAAGGCTGTCTATAAAGAGAATTATAAAACTTTGAGAAAGGAAATTGCAGAATATGTTAACAAATGGAACAACAGACCATGCTCATGGCTGGGAAGAATCAACATTGTTAAAATATCCATACTGCCCAAAGCAATCTATACATTTAATGTGATCCCCAACAAAGCACCAATGTCATACTTTAAAGAGCTTGAACAAATAGTACTCTAATTCATTTTAAACCAGAAAAAAATATGAATAGCTAGCAAATACAGTTCTTGGAGATAAAAACAAATCTGGAGTCATCATGTTGCCAGATTTCAGGTTATACTACAAGTCTATAGAGATCAGAACAACATGGCACTGGCACAAAAATAGAGACATAGATCTATGGAATAGGATAGAGGATCTAGAGATGAACCCAGCCACATATCATCACTTGAATTTCAATAAGCCTAACAGAAGCATGCACTGGGGAAAAGCATCTTATTTAATAAATTGTGCTGGGAGAACTGGTTATCCACATGCAGAAGACTGAAACCAGAGCCACATGTCTCACCACTGATAAAAATTAATTTTGGCTGGATAAAAGATTTAAACTTAAGACACAAAACAATAAAAATTCTAGAAGAGTGTGGGGAAAACTCTAGAGAGTGTGGGGAAAACACTTGAAGATACTTTCCTGGGGGGGGGGGGAAATTGATGAAGAAGACCTCCCTGCCAATTGCAGAAACACCAAACATAAATAATTGGGACTTGATTAAGCTAAAAAGCTTTTGCACAATTATGGGTAACACAAACAAAGCAGACAGCCTTTGGAATGGGAGAAGGTTTTTGCATGTTATGAATCTAAGAAAGGCCTGATAACTAGAATGTACAGAGAACTGAATATAAATAGTAAGAGCAAAAAAAAAAAAAAAAAAAAAAAAAAAAACCGCTAAAAGTGAGCAAGAGAAGTGAAAAAAAAATACTCCTAGGATGGCAGGTGAATGGACAATAAACACATGAGAAAATTCTCTTCATCTTTAGTCATCAGAGAAATGCAAATAAAAAACATTTAAGATATCGCCTAACCCTAGGAAGACTAGCCCACATCACAAAGTGCCAAAACACCAGAGGCTGGTGTGGATGTGTAGAGAAGGGAACACTTCTACACTGCTGGTGGGATTGCAAATTAATATGTTTTCTTAAATGTTTAAAACTTAGTGGAATAAAGTATTTGCAGTAGTTGCTTCCAAATCAGTTGCCTTTTGGAGAGGTTGCTGAGTAGCACACTTAATAAACCTCTTACCTTTAAGTACTATAGTCCTTAGAAAATGTGTTTCTTTCTAATAAATAGTAAATAGAAAGATCTGAAGGACACATAAAAATGTTTTATCTTTTCCATTTGAGAGTTAGGACTTGGGAAGATAAAGGAATATCTATCTGGCAAGTGAGTAGTGTGACTGAGTGTGTGGAAGTGATACAGGAACAGAAGTTTTAATGAGCTCTGGAAGGCTGAGGCTGGTGGCTTGCTTGAGCTCAGGAGTTTAAGATCAGCCTGAGCAAAAGTGAGACCCCATTTCTACTAAAAGTAGAAAAACTATTTGGGTGTTGTGGCAGGCGCCTGTAGTCCCAGCTTCTTGGGAGGCTTGAGCCCAAGAGTTTGAAGTTGCTGTGACCTATGATGCCATGGCACTCTAGCTGAGGGCAACAGAGTAAGACTGTCTCAAAAAAAAAAAAAAAAAAAAAGTTTTAGTAGGTTTTTGCCAAAGCATGAGAGATACCCCAATGAATAAGGGGTGATATTTACCCTGGTCAGGAAAACTTTCAACTAAAGTTTGAAGAGAAATTCCTTTATAAAACTATATATCAGAGATCACAAAAGAAGACAACTAAAGAAATACCTAAGAACTATTAAGTTATTATTGTATTTGAGTTACCTAGAATATCATATACTTCAGAAAGATCAGGAGGTGGTTTATTATTAGGAATAGTGTTTTTTTTCCTGTTTATCATTTGAATCACTTAATGTTATTTAATTCCCCTGTGTTATATATAGAAATTCATATACCATAGTCCCTGCTCATAAAAATTAAAATGTAGAGCAGTAGTTGTAGCTTCAGTGTATATAAAGAGTTACTTAGGTACATGTAAAAATTCCACATTCCTGGAACCTGTCCTAGATCTATTGAATCAAATTTGTTGGAGGATGAAATCTATATGCAATTTTTTTTGAGACAGAGTCTTATTTTGTCACCCTCGGTAGAGTGCCATGGCCTCATAGCTCACAGCAACCTCAAACTCTTGGGCTTAAGCAGTCCTCTTGCCTCAGCCTCCTGAGTATCTGGGAATACTGGTGCCTGCCACTATGCCTGGCTAATTTTTTAGACATGGGGCCTCGCTCTTGCTCAGGTTGGTCTGGAACTCCTGAGCTCAAGCAATCCACCCACCTTGGCCTCCCAGAGTGCTAGAGTTACAGGCATGAACCATCACGCCTAGCCTAGATGCATTTTTTTTTAAGACATGGGAATCTAGCTTGTCCAAGTTGGAAAGCAGTGGCTGTTCACAGGCATGATCATACTGACAACCTTCAACTGTTAGGCATGTACAATCCTCCTGCCTCAACCTCTACAAGAGCTGAGAAGTACAGGCCCATGCTATTTTGCCCAGCTATCATAGAAGTTTGTGGGTTTTTTAACATGATGTATACAGGGTGGTGCCTGTGATTCAAAGGAGTAGGGCGCCGGCCCCAAAGGTCAGAGGGGGTGGGTTCAAACCCAGCCCAGGCCAAAAAACTGAAAAAAAAAAAGTAACATGATGTATACAGATAACCAAATATCATATACCATGAATATACACAATTATTTGTCAATTAAAATTTAAAAAATTAGGCCAGGTATGTTGGCTCATGCCTATAATAATAGCACTTTAGGGGATCCGAGGCTAGTGGATTGCTTGAGCTCAGGAGTTTGAGACCAACCTGAGCAAGAGTGAAACCCTGTCTCTTCTAAAAAGAAAACTAGGCAGGCATTGAGGTGGGCACCTGTAGTCCCAGCTATTCGAGAGAGTATTGCTTGAGCCCAAGAGTTTGAGGTGGCTATAATAATTATAATATGATGCCATAGCACTCTACCAACACTCTGTCTCATAAATAAATCTAATAAATAAATACATGTAAAAAGTTAGAAATCGTCTCGGCACCTGTGGCTCAAGCATTTAAGGCGCCAGCCACATACACCTGAACTGGCGGGTTCAAATCCAGCCCGGGCTCGCCAAACAGCAATGATGGCTGCAATCAAAAAATAGCCGGGCGTTGTGGCAGGCGCCTGTAGTCCCAGCTACTTGGGAGGCAGAGGCAGGCGACTCGCTTGAGCCCCGGAGTTGGAGGTTGCTGTGGGCTGTGATGCCATAGTACTGTATACAGGGTGACAGTTTGAGGCTCTGTCTCAAAAAAAAAGTTAGAAATCAAATAAAAAAAAATTTTTAAACTGCAGCAGCATGCCTGATGTCTATGTATGTAGACATGACTACTCCTTAACCAGAGTGAAAGAAACAAAAGTGGTTCTGAAAATAAACTCACAGCATTTATTTTTCACTAATGTGAAACTTAAGGGCATGAAATAACTCCCTTGGAAATAATGAACTGTTTCACCTTCTTAGGGTAATAAACAAAGATGCTATTTCAATTTCACAGGAACTGCCTCCCAGCAACAAAGGTTCTTTAACCAAAGCCATTAAGGAAGGAACTGAAACCACATTGTCTTCAGAGAATACAGCAAAGTGGCCCCTTTAAAGGCTATTATTAGTTCATATGTACATAAAATTCTCATCTTCTGTGGTTGCTTCTTCAATATGACAGTGTGTAGCCCCTTGTAGAACAGCCATCTACAGGATGTGCTTATGAGGTTTTCACCTTGAAGATTAAATATTTTCATTAGTTTGTGAAATCTTCCTGCCTTCAATATATGGTATTCAAATTTTTAGAATACATTAGAATGCATCGACTCTCTTTGGGAACTGACTTCAGGGAACAAGTTCCAGGACAGGATCTGGGCAATGCCACCAATATATCTAGGATGAGTGACTACAATCAGGGAGAAATTATGCTGGCCAGTTTGCTTAACTGTGTCTGTAAGTTACCTTAAGATATCTTTGCTTTACTGGTAGTGTTTGTACATAAGTAGACTTCTTAGTTGAAGAGGTTCTGAATTGATGACTTACATAGATGTATACTACTTGATTCACTGGGCATATTGTTCTTTTTTTTTTTTGAGACAGCCTCAAGCTATCACCCTGGGTTGATTGCTCTGACATCATAGCTCACAGCAATCTCAAACTCCTGGGCTCAAGCAATTCTCTTGCCTCAACCTCCCAAGTAGCTGGGACTACAGGCACCTACCACAACACCCAGCTGTTTTTTGGTTATAGTTGTCATTGGCAGGACCGGGCCAGATTCAAACCCACCAGCTCTGGTGTATGTGGCTGGCGCTTTAGCTGCTTGAGCTACAGGCAGCACCTCACTGGGCATATTGTGTTAAAAATACTCCGCTGTTATAGAGCAGGAGATGCCATACTTTCTATATCAGGTCAGAGAATTTAGACTGTGCCATATGGTATCTGCAGCATCCACTCTACTTAGCCCCAGGGCTGGAAGAGGCTGCAGAGAGGGAGAAGCCAGTGGGGCCACTGCCAGCAGCCACCACCTTCCCCCAGTTCTGGGCACCCAGCCCAGGGCTTGTTAGTGCCTCTGCTGCAGGCACTTGGCCACCTGAAGAAGGTGTCAGCAAGCAGGGAAAAGTACTGTGAGGGGTGGGATTCCAGTAGCTTCTCCATCTAGCAGTGGCTTCTTTCCCCTGGGCCAGGTTCCTATCCTCTAGCTTGAACTGGGAGCCTTTGATGTGCTGTCTGGGGTGGTCGTGCCTCTGCTTGAGGCCTCTGCAGGGTCTCACAAAGTTGCAGTCAAGTCACAGGTTGGGTCCTATGTGGCCTCAGCTGGGGAACGACCTTCCTCCAAGCTCACTCATGTGGCTGGAGTCAAAGCTCTTAGGCTTCATTGCTGTTGCCTGGCAATCTCAGTTCTTTACCATGTGGCCTTTCTATAGGGCTTTTCCCAATCACTTCTTGCCCTTTTGGCTCAGATCAAGTGTCCATAGGGCCCTTCCCAACATGACATCTTGCTATGGTAGGGGGAGTAAGAGGAAAGAATGGAGGGATGAAAAAAGAGAAACAGATGAGGAGGGAAAGAGGAGAAAGAAGAGGAAGGGAGAAAGAGATAGAGGTAAAGATGAGCTAGGGGAGGAGAGAAAGCTGCTCAGAAGTCTGCATTTGTGACAAGTTCCTTTATGGACTGGGAGCAGTAGCTAATGCCTGTAATCCTAGCCCTCTGGAAGGCCAAGGAGTGTGAATTGCCTAAACTCACGTATTTGAGACCAGCCTGAGCAAGAGTGAGACCCCGTCTCTAAAAATTGTTGGATGCTATGGCAGGCACCTGTAGTCCTAGCTACTTGGGAGGCGGAGGCAAGAGAATCACTTGAGCTCAAGAGTTTGAGGTTACTGTGAGTTACTACCCATGGCACTCTACCAAGGACACAAAGTCAGACTCTGTCTCAAAAAAAAAAAAAAAAGCTCTTTTATATCAGCCACTGCAGGCAGAATGAGGACTGAAGATCCCATTCTTGGCAAGGGAAACCCTCCCCCCAAAAAAGGGAAAAATAAAAAAGTAAGCTGAGTGTGACAGAACAAAGAAAAGTCAGCTAGTTTATCTTTACATCAGCTGCTGCTAAATTTTTTGTCTTAGCAAGTTTCCTGCTTTTCCTAGAGCTCTGGCCTGTTGGGGATATAGCTTACTAATACCTTTGCTGGGTCTGTGAACACTCTGAACAAATAATGGCCACAGAAGATGCTGTGGCAAGGTCTGGAAAGATACATTAACTAGACCATTCCCTGTCCAGTGAACAGTCAAAGCAAATACCCATTGTGGAGATTTGTATTTGGCTGGGGCAGAGATCAAGGGAACAGCTTAAACCCTGAAATATGGATAGGGGGGCTTATATGCCTCATCGCAGAGGAAGTCCCTCTGTGGTGGTGATGAGAGGAAAATTCCTCTCACCTATTCTTGAGAGGAGATGGACACCAGTGGTGTTTTAATCCACAGTAAACTAGCAGAGATTAACACCTCCCTAAGAATCTGTGTGTATGACCACAGACAGGAGGCTGCCCCCACACAAGGCTCAGGTTCCTGATTTCTCAAGGCTGCTCAGACCCTTAAAGTCAATGATTATAGAAACAATAGGAGCTGATATGCTCACTCAGAGAAACTGCTGGCTTCTTTGTTTCCTTTCTTAGCTTACCTTTTGGGCTGAAGAGCACATAGCCTTCAATAAAACCTGAGTAGAACTGATACTTGGGGCCACAGTCAGAACCGCTCAAGCCGGTAGTGCTCCCCTAGGTTTCCACCTTTGAAAATTCTATTCTGTATGTCTTGTCTCTTTCTTTCTTGTCATTTCTAACTTTATATTTCTTCATTTGGTCACTGCCAGATCCACAGGTCTTAACAGACCCTGGCCTTGGGGTTGGACCACAGCAAGCCACACCTTGAGAAACATGGGTCTAGGAAGTTTATTATCCGTTATACAAAGGGCTTCCTCTGGGAAGTTTTGGTTTACTTTCTTTATCACCAAATATTTCTTTTGTGTTGTATTCTGAACAGGAGTGATTTGAGACTGGTTGTTCTCCACATTGGGGGGAGGATGAATTTTGCTCCCCAGGAGCTATTTGGCAATGTCTAGAGATATTTTTGGTTGTTGCAGCAGTGATAGGGGTGCTATTAGCATCTGGTGGGTTGAAATCAGGGATGTTACTCAACATCCTGCAGTACACAAACCACAACAATTACTGGGGCCAAGATATCAGTAGTGCTGCTGTTGAGAAACTGTGTAGAATCATCACAGCCAGGTGGGATGGCTCACACCTGAACACCTATAATCCCAGCACTTTGGGAGGTCAAGCTGGGGGGGGGGACATCACTTGAAGCTGGGAGTTTGAGACTAGCCTGGACAACATATGAGACCCTATCTCTACAAAAATAAAACTTAGATGTCATAGCATGCATCTGTAGTCCTAGTTGCTCAGGAGGCAGGGTGGGAGGATTACTCCTTGAGCTGAGGAGTTTGAGTTTTGCAGTGAGGCTATGATGGTGTGTGACTGCACTCCAGCTTGGGTGACAAAAGTGCGATTATGTCTCAAAGTAAATAACTAAAAAAAAAAAACAAGGGAGGTGGCTCATTGCCTATAATCCTAGCACTCTGGAAGGCTGAGGCAGGAGGATCACTTGAGCTCAGTAGTTTGAGACCATCCTGACCAACAGTGAGCGTCCATCTCTACTAAAAAAAAAAAAAAATAGAAAAATTAGTCAGACCTCATGGAAAGTACCAGCAACTTGGGAGGCTAAGGCAGGAGGATTGCTTGAACTAAAGTGTTTGAGATTGCCATGAACTAGGCTGAAGCCATGGCACTCTATCCTGGGCAACAGAGTGACACTCTTGTCTCTTTTTCTTTTCTTTTGAGACAGAGTCTTACTTTGTCACCCTTGGTAGAGTGCTGTTACGTCGTAACTCACAGCAACCTCAAACTCTTGGGCTTAAGTGATTCTCTTGCCTCAGCCTCCCAAGTGCCCACACCCTACAGGTGCCCGCCACAACTCCCAGCTATTTTTAGTGATGAGGTCTCCCTGTTGCTCAGACTGCTCTTGAACTTGCGACTCAGGCGATCCACCCACCTCAGCCTCCCAGAGTGCTAGGATTACAGGCGTGAGCCCAGCCTGAAACTCTGTCTCAAAAAAAAAAATTGACTCATCATGGGCTGTTTGAATCCTAGTTCTGTGTTATTGTGTGGCACCTTACGCAAGTTACTTCACCTCTCTGATTCTGTTTACTCAGTGGTTAAGTGAGCTTGAAAATTGAGTACCTACTTCATAATGTCATTTTGAGGATTGAACTAAATTTATGCTTTATAAAATGTGAAGTAGCTACCTGACACGTGGTAAGCATTCTGCTCTTTTCTCTATAAGACCAATTCAAGATAGATTTGCTTTAAGATATAATAAAATATTAGATCATTGTGAATAGCTATGTTTATTAAATTTTATTGTAGAAGTTTAAACCTAGTTCATTTGTTGTGACCTGTCTTTAGTTCATTGTATTTTGTTTATTAAAGTTTTTATTTATTTTATTTTAAAGTTTTTTGGGACAGAGTTTCACTTTGTCACCCAGGGTAGAGTGCCATGGCATCATTATAGCTCACAGAAACCTCAAACTCTTGGGCTTAAGAGATCCTCTTGCCTCACCCGCCTGAGTAGCTCAGCCCACAGGCACTTATTACCATGCCTGGCTAGTTTTTTTGTATTTTTAGTAGAACTGGGATCTCGATCTTGCTCAGGCCGTCCTAAATTCCTGAGCTCAGGCAATCTGCCTTCCTTGGCCTCCCAGAGTGCTAGGATTACAGGCCTGAGCCTCAAGGCCCAGGCTTTTTCAGTTTATTTTAAAGAAAATAAACTTGGTGAGTAACTTCATTGCCTCCTCATTAGCAGTCTTTTGAAGTGATTATTACATTTATGAAAGCCTGAAAGAATATGTAATTCCTTTGAACTAATTTTATCTACTTGATCAATCATTTGGCAAAAGAATAACCAGAAATCTAGTCTTTCCAGTCTGTTAATAAACAGGGGAGTATTGTAAATGTTTTACATAGATTGTATTGAAAAAGTCAATTCGTGTCTGGCTCACTCCTGTAATCACAGCACTCTGGGAGGCCAAGGCAGCCAGATTTCTTGAGCTCAGGAGGTTGAGACCAGTGTGAACACAGTGAGACCTTGTCTCTACTAAAAATACAAAAAAAAATTAGGCAGGTGTGGTGCAGGTGCCTGTAGTCTCAGCTACTTAGGAGGCTGAGATAGAGCATCACTTGAACCCAGGAGTTTGAGGTCCCTGAGCTAGGCTAACATGACAGCATTCTAGCCTTGGCAACAGAATGAGACTCTGTCTCAAAAAAAAAAAAAAGTTAATTCAAGAATCTTTAGGGCCAGGCACAGTGGCTGATGCCTATAATTAATCCCAGCACTCTGGGAGGCCGAGGCAAGTGGATTGCTAGAGCTCACCAGTTCAAGACAAGCCTGAGCAAGAGCGAGACCCTGTCTCTTAAAAAATAGCTGGGCTTGGTGATGAGTGTCTATAGTCCCAGCTACTTGGGAGACTGAGGCAAGAGGATCACTTGAGCCCAAGAGTTTGAGGTTGCTGTCAGCTATGAGTTCAGCTATGATGGCACAGCACTCTACCAAGGGCAAGAAAGTGAGACTCTGTCTCAAAAAAATAATAATTTTTGTAAGGCCAGATGTAGTGGCTCATGCCTATAGTAATCCCAGTACTTTGGCAGGCCAAGGTGGGAGAATCACTTAAGTCCAGGAGTTCCAGACTAGGCTGGGTAATATAGTGAGACTCTATTTCATAAATCTATAATAAACAAGCCAGCCAGCCAGCTGTCTTGTCATGGTTCTATAGCAGGGATCCTCAAACTGCGGCTCGTGGGCCACATGAGGCAGTGTGATTGTGTTTGTTTCCATTTTGTTTTTTTACTTCAAAATAAGATATGCGCAGTGTGCATAGGAATTTGTTCATAGTTTTGTTTTGTTTTTTTTTTAAACTATAGTCCAGCCCTTCAACGGTCTGAGGGACAGTGAATTGACCCCCTGTTTAAAAAGTCTGAGGATGCCTATTCTATAGTCTCAGCTTCTCAGGAGGCTGAGGTAGGAGGAGTTTGAGGCCGCTGTAACCTTTGACGACACCACTGTAGTCCAGCCTTTGTGACAAACTAAATCCTGTCTCAATAGAATAAATGTTGTGTAAGAAACTCCCCATATTTATAAGTAATTCAAAGCACATGTATTTATTTTGTTGGCAAGATTGTATGTCTATATGATTGAATAAATGTAGGAATACATAAAACAATGTAAATACCTGTTGCTGCTTTACACTTTTTTATTTTCTCAATAGCCCTAAATAGAATTTGTAGTCATGGTGAATAAAATAGTCAAATCATATTTGAATACCATGGAATAGTACTCAGCCATGAAGAAGAGTGCCCTAATGCCTTTTACAACAATTTGGATGGAACTGGAGACCATTATCCTAAGAGAAGTATCTAACTAAAAAATGGAATAACACTACATGGACTCACTATGAAATTGGAACTAACCAATGAACACACATGTGTATACAGGGATGTAAAAATTAATGGACGTTAACAAGGGAGGAGAAGGGGAGGGGCAAAACCTAACAAGTACAGTGAACACTATCTGAGTGACAGGCACACTTAAAACCATGACTCAAGCATTATAGAAGTGATCCATGTAGCCAAAAATATTTGTATCTCATAAAACTTTCGAATTTAAGGCTGGGTGCAGTGGCTCATGCCTATAAACCCAGCACTCTGGGAGGCCAAGGCAGATGGATTGCTTGAGCTTAGGAGTTCAAGACCTGTCTGAGCAAGAATAAGACCCCATCTTACTAAAGATAGAAAAGTTAGCCAAATGTAATGGTGCACACCTGTAGTCTGAGCTACTTGGGAAGCTGTAGCAAACCTGAGCCAGGAGTTTTAAGCTGCTGTGAGCTATGATACGATGGCACTCTAACCAGGGCAGCAGAGTGAGACCCTGTCTCAGAAAAAAGAAAACCCTCTGAAATTTAAAAAAGATTTTGAGGTTGGGCGCAGTGACTCATGCCTATAATACCAGCACATGGGAGGCCGAGGTGGGTGGATTGCTTGAACGCATGAGTTCAAGACCAGCCTGAGCAAGAGCAAGACCGGTCTCTAAAAAATAGCTGGGCATTGTGGTGGTTGCCTATACTCCCAGCTACTTGGGAGGCTGAGGCAAGAGGATCGCTTGAACCTGAGAGTTTAAGGTTGCTGTGAGCTTAGACGCCATGATACTCTACTGAGGGTGAGTGACCAAGTGAGACTCTGTCTCAAAAAAAAATTTTTTTTTTAAATTTACTGGTAACTGTCAAATTTAATTTGAAAGTATAGCAAAACTAGTGACTGCTTTAAAATATAGAATGCAGGGGTGGCACTTGTGGCTCAAAGGAGTAGGGTGCCGGCCCCATATGCGGGAGGTAGTGGGTTCAAACCCAGCCCCGGCCAAAAACTGCAAATAATAATAATAATAATAATAATAATAAATATATAGAATGCATATTTTAAAAAATGTGAACCAATGTCGTGGTGTGAACTGTGAGGATCATTAAAACAGTATCAAGTAGTAACAATTCACTTTATTGGAAAAATTGAATAAATTTGATCTATTCTATACAGCCTTAATTTAAATCAAATATCCCCCACTCTTGATAATTATTGCTAGCTAATTCTACTGTTGGATTGATGAACTAGAAGTCTCCTAAGGCTGTCTTATTACTGCTTGCCCTTTATTCTATCCATTCTCTAGTTCACTCTCTCCTGTACCCTTTTCTAATTGCTGTTTCTTGTTCCACAGTCTCATTAATAATTTGTTATGCCCATCTTTCAAGAGACTATAGGTTTAGAGTTTGTTTCTCTGTGTGTGGCATATTCATTTTATTTATTTATTTATTTATTATTTGCAGTTTTTGGCCCAGGCTGGATTTGAACCTTCTACCTCCAGCATATGGGGCTAGCGCCCTATTCCTTTGAGCCACAGGCGCCACCCTCATTTTTTTTAAAATTTATTTAATTGAGAGACAGTCTCACTTTGTCACCCTCTGTAGAGTACTGTGGTGTCACAGTTCACAGTAACCTCAAACTCTTGGGCTCAAGTGATTCTCTTGCTTCAGCCTCTTAGGTAGCTGGGAGTACAGGTGCACACCACTATGCTCAGCTGATTTTTTTTTTTTTTTTTTTATAAAGATGGAGTCTCACTCTTTTGTTCAGGCTAGTCTCAAACTCCTTACCTAAAGCAGTCCTCAAGCCTTTGCCTCCCAAAGTTCTAGGATTATAGGTGTGATCAACCATGTCCAGCCTTTTGGCTCTTAACAAAAATTATTATGTATCTGTTACAGAACTAATTTTTATGCATTTTTCATGATTCTTAGATGTATACTTGGAAACAGTATTACCTGTTTTCAGATATGCTTTAAAGACACATTATGGGCCGGTGCAGTGGCTCACACCTGTAATCTTGGCACTCTGGGAGGCTGAGGTAGACAGAACGGCTGACTCACAAGTTCAAGACCAGCCTGAGCTAGAGTGAGACCCCATCTCTAAAAATAGCCAGGCAGGGCGGCGCCTGTGGCTCAGTGAGTAGGGTGCCGCCTGTGGCTCAGTGAGTAGGGCGCTGGCCCTATATACCGAGGGTGGCGGGTTCAAACCCGGCTCCGGCCAAACTGCAACAAAAAAATAGCCGGGCGTTGTGGTGGGCACCTGTAGTCCCAGCTGCTCGGGAGGCTGAGGAAGCCTAAGAGCTGGAGGTTTCTGTGAGCCATGAGATGTCGTGGCACTCTACGGAGCATGGTAAAGTGAGATTCTGTCTCTACAAAAAAAAAAAAAAAAAAATGTAGCCAAGCATTTTGGTGGGTGCCTATAGTCCTGACTACTTGGGAGGCTGAGGCAAGAGAATCACTTGAGCCCAAGAGACTAAGCTTACTGTGAGCTATGATGCCATGACACTCTGTCAGGAGTGATAAAGTGAAACTCTGTCTCAAAAAAAAAAAAAAAAAAAAAAAAAAAAAAATAAAAATGCCTTTTTTCAAATAATTTTAAGGGCAAAAAAACACCCCGGGCCGGGGCCCCCCCGGCCACGGGCCGGCGGA